>JASGCC010002213.1:0-29790 GCA_030067915.1 Hydractinia echinata | reverse complement strand
GCGATTTCCCGTAAATCCCGGACTCCCGTATAGTCGAATGTATACAAAGAAAGTAAGCAGGGAGTAAACTCATTTCCCGAACGATTTTTAAAATTATTTTTTCACCACTAAAACCCATGAGACTTGTAGTTTTCAAAAATATTTTCATTTTTGATGAGACGCCGAATGAAAGCAGTTTAATCGCCGGCAACCGAAAACCCGCGATTTCCCGTAAATCCCGTATAGTCGAATGTATACAAAGAAAGTAAGCAGGGAGTAAACTCATTTCCCGAACGATTTTTAAAATTATTTTTTCACCACTAAAACCCATGAGACTTGTAGTTTTCAAAAATATTTTCATTTTTGATGAGACGCCGAATGAAAGCAGTTTAATCGCCGGCAACCGAAAACCCGCGATTTCCCGTAAATCCCGTATAGTCGAATGTATACAAAGAAAGTAAGCAGGGAGTAAACTCATTTCCCGAACGATTTTTAAAATTATTTTTTCACCACTAAAACCCATGAGACTTGTAGTTTTCAAAAATATTTTCATTTTTGATGAGACGCCGAATGAAAGCAGTTTAATCGCCGGCAACCGAAAACCCGCGATTTCCCGTAAATCCCGTATAGTCGAATGTATACAAAGAAAGTAAGCAGGGAGTAAACTCATTTCCCGAACGATTTTTAAAATTATTTTTTCACCACTAAAACCCATGAGACTTGTAGTTTTCAAAAATATTTTCATTTTTGATGAGACGCCGAATGAAAGCAGTTTAATCGCCGGCAACCGAAAACCCGCGATTTCCCGTAAATCCCGTATAGTCGAATGTATACAAAGAAAGTAAGCAGGGAGTAAACTCATTTCCCGAACGATTTTTAAAATTATTTTTTCACCACTAAAACCCATGAGACTTGTAGTTTTCAAAAATATTTTCATTTTTGATGAGACGCCGAATGAAAGCAGTTTAATCGCCGGCAACCGAAAACCCGCGATTTCCCGTAAATCCCGTATAGTCGAATGTATACAAAGAAAGTAAGCAGGGAGTAAACTCATTTCCCGAACGATTTTTAAAATTATTTTTTCACCACTAAAACCCATGAGACTTGTAGTTTTCAAAAATATTTTCATTTTTGATGAGACGCCGAATGAAAGCAGTTTAATCGCCGGCAACCGAAAACCCGCGATTTCCCGTAAATCCCGTATAGTCGAATGTATACAAAGAAAGTAAGCAGGGAGTAAACTCATTTCCCGAACGATTTTTAAAATTATTTTTTCACCACTAAAACCCATGAGACTTGTAGTTTTCAAAAATATTTTCATTTTTGATGAGACGACGAATGAAAGCAGTTTAATCGCCGGCAACCGAAAACCCGCGATTTCCCGTAAATCCCGTATAGTCGAATGTATACAAAGAAAGTAAGCAGGGAGTAAACTCATTTCCCGAACGATTTTTAAAATTATTTTTTCACCACTAAAACCCATGAGACTTGTAGTTTTCAAAAATATTTTCATTTTTGATGAGACGCCGAATGAAAGCAGTTTAATCGCCGGCAACCGAAAACCCGCGATTTCCCGTAAATCCCGTATAGTCGAATGTATACAAAGAAAGTAAGCAGGGAGTAAACTCATTTCCCGAACGATTTTTAAAATTATTTTTTCACCACTAAAACCCATGAGACTTGTAGTTTTCAAAAATATTTTCATTTTGATGAGACGCCGAATGAAAGCAGTTTAATCGCCGGCAACCGAAAACCCGCGATTTCCCGTAAATCCGGACCCGTATAGTCGAATGTATACAAAGAAAGTAAGCAGGGAGTAAACTCATTTCCCGAACGATTTTTAAAATTATTTTTTCACCACTAAAACCCATGAGACTTGTAGTTTTCAAAAATATTTTCATTTTTGATGAGACGCCGAATGAAAGCAGTTTAATCGCCGGCAACCGAAAACCCGCGATTTCCCGTAAATCCCGTCGTATAGTCGAATGTATACAAAGAAAGTAAGCAGGGAGTAAACTCATTTCCCGAACGATTTTTAAAATTATTTTTTCACCACTAAAACCCATGAGACTTGTAGTTTTCAAAAATATTTTCATTTTGATGAGACGCCGAATGAAAGCAGTTTAATCGCCGGCAACCGAAAACCCGCGATTTCCCGTAAATCCCGTATAGTCGAATGTATACAAAGAAAGTAAGCAGGGAGTAAACTCATTTCCCGAACGATTTTTAAAATTATTTTTTCACCACTAAAACCCATGAGACTTGTAGTTTTCAAAAATATTTTCATTTTTGATGAGACGCCGAATGAAAGCAGTTTAATCGCCGGCAACCGAAAACCCGCGATTTCCCGTAAATCCCGTATAGTCGAATGTATACAAAGAAAGTAAGCAGGGAGTAAACTCATTTCCCGAACGATTTTTAAAATTATTTTTTCACCACTAAAACCCATGAGACTTGTAGTTTTCAAAAATATTTTCATTTTTGATGAGACGCCGAATGAAAGCAGTTTAATCGCCGGCAACCGAAAACCCGCGATTTCCCGTAAATCCCGTATAGTCGAATGTATACAAAGAAAGTAAGCAGGGAGTAAACTCATTTCCCGAACGATTTTTAAAATTATTTTTTCACCACTAAAACCCATGAGACTTGTAGTTTTCAAAAATATTTTCATTTTTGATGAGACGCCGAATGAAAGCAGTTTAATCGCCGGCAACCGAAAACCCGCGATTTCCCGTAAATCCCGTATAGTCGAATGTATACAAAGAAAGTAAGCAGGGAGTAAACTCATTTCCCGAACGATTTTTAAAATTATTTTTTCACCACTAAAACCCATGAGACTTGTAGTTTTCAAAAATATTTTCATTTTGATGAGACGCCGAATGAAAGCAGTTTAATCGCCGGCAACCGAAAACCCGCGATTTCCCGTAAATCCCGGACTCCCGTATAGTCGAATGTATACAAAGAAAGTAAGCAGGGAGTAAACTCATTTCCCGAACGATTTTTAAAATTATTTTTTCACCACTAAAACCCATGAGACTTGTAGTTTTCAAAAATATTTTCATTTTTGATGAGACGCCGAATGAAAGCAGTTTAATCGCCGGCAACCGAAAACCCGCGATTTCCCGTAAATCCCGTATAGTCGAATGTATACAAAGAAAGTAAGCAGGGAGTAAACTCATTTCCCGAACGATTTTTAAAATTATTTTTTCACCACTAAAACCCATGAGACTTGTAGTTTTCAAAAATATTTTCATTTTTGATGAGACGCCGAATGAAAGCAGTTTAATCGCCGGCAACCGAAAACCCGCGATTTCCCGTAAATCCCGTATAGTCGAATGTATACAAAGAAAGTAAGCAGGGAGTAAACTCATTTCCCGAACGATTTTTAAAATTATTTTTTCACCACTAAAACCCATGAGACTTGTAGTTTTCAAAAATATTTTCATTTTTGATGAGACGCCGAATGAAAGCAGTTTAATCGCCGGCAACCGAAAACCCGCGATTTCCCGTAAATCCCGTATAGTCGAATGTATACAAAGAAAGTAAGCAGGGAGTAAACTCATTTCCCGAACGATTTTTAAAATTATTTTTTCACCACTAAAACCCATGAGACTTGTAGTTTTCAAAAATATTTTCATTTTTGATGAGACGCCGAATGAAAGCAGTTTAATCGCCGGCAACCGAAAACCCGCGATTTCCCGTAAATCCCGTATAGTCGAATGTATACAAAGAAAGTAAGCAGGGAGTAAACTCATTTCCCGAACGATTTTTAAAATTATTTTTTCACCACTAAAACCCATGAGACTTGTAGTTTTCAAAAATATTTTCATTTTTGATGAGACGCCGAATGAAAGCAGTTTAATCGCCGGCAACCGAAAACCCGCGATTTCCCGTAAATCCCATCCCGTATAGTCGAATGTATACAAAGAAAGTAAGCAGGGAGTAAACTCATTTCCCGAACGATTTTTAAAATTATTTTTTCACCACTAAAACCCATGAGACTTGTAGTTTTCAAAAATATTTTCATTTTTGATGAGACGCCGAATGAAAGCAGTTTAATCGCCGGCAACCGAAAACCCGCGATTTCCCGTAAATCCCGGACTCCCGTATAGTCGAATGTATACAAAGAAAGTAAGCAGGGAGTAAACTCATTTCCCGAACGATTTTTAAAATTATTTTTTCACCACTAAAACCCATGAGACTTGTAGTTTTCAAAAATATTTTCATTTTTGATGAGACGCCGAATGAAAGCAGTTTAATCGCCGGCAACCGAAAACCCGCGATTTCCCGTAAATCCCGGACTCCCGTATAGTCGAATGTATACAAAGAAAGTAAGCAGGGAGTAAACTCATTTCCCGAACGATTTTTAAAATTATTTTTTCACCACTAAAACCCATGAGACTTGTAGTTTTCAAAAATATTTTCATTTTTGATGAGACGCCGAATGAAAGCAGTTTAATCGCCGGCAACCCCCGCGATTTCCCGTAAATCCCGTATAGTCGAATGTATACAAAGAAAGTAAGCAGGGAGTAAACTCATTTCCCGAACGATTTTTAAAATTATTTTTTCACCACTAAAACCCATGAGACTTGTAGTTTTCAAAAATATTTTCATTTTTGATGAGACGCCGAATGAAAGCAGTTTAATCGCCGGCAACCGAAAACCCGCGATTTCCCGTAAATCCCGTATAGTCGAATGTATACAAAGAAAGTAAGCAGGGAGTAAACTCATTTCCCGAACGATTTTTAAAATTATTTTTTCACCACTAAAACCCATGAGACTTGTAGTTTTCAAAAATATTTTCATTTTTGATGAGACGCCGAATGAAAGCAGTTTAATCGCCGGCAACCGAAAACCCGCGATTTCCCGTAAATCCCGTATAGTCGAATGTATACAAAGAAAGTAAGCAGGGAGTAAACTCATTTCCCGAACGATTTTTAAAATTATTTTTTCACCACTAAAACCCATGAGACTTGTAGTTTTCAAAAATATTTTCATTTTTGATGAGACGCCGAATGAAAGCAGTTTAATCGCCGGCAACCGAAAACCCGCGATTTCCCGTAAATCCCGTATAGTCGAATGTATACAAAGAAAGTAAGCAGGGAGTAAACTCATTTCCCGAACGATTTTTAAAATTATTTTTTCACCACTAAAACCCATGAGACTTGTAGTTTTCAAAAATATTTTCATTTTTGATGAGACGCCGAATGAAAGCAGTTTAATCGCCGGCAACCGAAAACCCGCGATTTCCCGTAAATCCCGTATAGTCGAATGTATACAAAGAAAGTAAGCAGGGAGTAAACTCATTTCCCGAACGATTTTTAAAATTATTTTTTCACCACTAAAACCCATGAGACTTGTAGTTTTCAAAAATATTTTCATTTTTGATGAGACGCCGAATGAAAGCAGTTTAATCGCCGGCAACCGAAAACCCGCGATTTCCCGTAAATCCCGGATCCCGTATAGTCGAATGTATACAAAGAAAGTAAGCAGGGAGTAAACTCATTTCCCGAACGATTTTTAAAATTATTTTTTCACCACTAAAACCCATGAGACTTGTAGTTTTCAAAAATATTTTCATTTTTGATGAGACGCCGAATGAAAGCAGTTTAATCGCCGGCAACCGAAAACCCGCGATTTCCCGTAAACCCGTATAGTCGAATGTATACAAAGAAAGTAAGCAGGGAGTAAACTCATTTCCCGAACGATTTTTAAAATTATTTTTTCACCACTAAAACCCATGAGACTTGTAGTTTTCAAAAATATTTTCATTTTTGATGAGACGCCGAATGAAAGCAGTTTAATCGCCGGCAACCGAAAACCCGCGATTTCCCGTAAATATCCCGTATAGTCGAATGTATACAAAGAAAGTAAGCAGGGAGTAAACTCATTTCCCGAACGATTTTTAAAATTATTTTTTCACCACTAAAACCCATGAGACTTGTAGTTTTCAAAAATATTTTCATTTTTGATGAGACGCCGAATGAAAGCAGTTTAATCGCCGGCAACCGAAAACCCGCGATTTCCCGTAAATCCCGTATAGTCGAATGTATACAAAGAAAGTAAGCAGGGAGTAAACTCATTTCCCGAACGATTTTTAAAATTATTTTTTCACCACTAAAACCCATGAGACTTGTAGTTTTCAAAAATATTTTCATTTTTGATGAGACGCCGAATGAAAGCAGTTTAATCGCCGGCAACCGAAAACCCGCGATTTCCCGTAAATATCCCGTATAGTCGAATGTATACAAAGAAAGTAAGCAGGGAGTAAACTCATTTCCCGAACGATTTTTAAAATTATTTTTTCACCACTAAAACCCATGAGACTTGTAGTTTTCAAAAATATTTTCATTTTTGATGAGACGCCGAATGAAAGCAGTTTAATCGCCGGCAACCGAAAACCCGCGATTTCCCGTAAATCCCGTATAGTCGAATGTATACAAAGAAAGTAAGCAGGGAGTAAACTCATTTCCCGAACGATTTTTAAAATTATTTTTTCACCACTAAAACCCATGAGACTTGTAGTTTTCAAAAATATTTTCATTTTTGATGAGACGCCGAATGAAAGCAGTTTAATCGCCGGCAACCGAAAACCCGCGATTTCCCGTAAATCCCGGACTCCCGTATAGTCGAATGTATACAAAGAAAGTAAGCAGGGAGTAAACTCATTTCCCGAACGATTTTTAAAATTATTTTTTCACCACTAAAACCCATGAGACTTGTAGTTTTCAAAAATATTTTCATTTTTGATGAGACGCCGAATGAAAGCAGTTTAATCGCCGGCAACCGAAAACCCGCGATTTCCCGTAAATCCCGTATAGTCGAATGTATACAAAGAAAGTAAGCAGGGAGTAAACTCATTTCCCGAACGATTTTTAAAATTATTTTTTCACCACTAAAACCCATGAGACTTGTAGTTTTCAAAAATATTTTCATTTTTGATGAGACGCCGAATGAAAGCAGTTTAATCGCCGGCAACCGAAAACCCGCGATTTCCCGTAAATCCCGTATAGTCGAATGTATACAAAGAAAGTAAGCAGGGAGTAAACTCATTTCCCGAACGATTTTTAAAATTATTTTTTCACCACTAAAACCCATGAGACTTGTAGTTTTCAAAAATATTTTCATTTTTGATGAGACGCCGAATGAAAGCAGTTTAATCGCCGGCAACCGAAAACCCGCGATTTCCCGTAAATCCCGTATAGTCGAATGTATACAAAGAAAGTAAGCAGGGAGTAAACTCATTTCCCGAACGATTTTTAAAATTATTTTTTCACCACTAAAACCCATGAGACTTGTAGTTTTCAAAAATATTTTCATTTTTGATGAGACGCCGAATGAAAGCAGTTTAATCGCCGGCAACCGAAAACCCGCGATTTCCCGTAAATCCCGGATCCCGTATAGTCGAATGTATACAAAGAAAGTAAGCAGGGAGTAAACTCATTTCCCGAACGATTTTTAAAATTATTTTTTCACCACTAAAACCCATGAGACTTGTAGTTTTCAAAAATATTTTCATTTTTGATGAGACGCCGAATGAAAGCAGTTTAATCGCCGGCAACCGAAAACCCGCGATTTCCCGTAAATCCCGTATAGTCGAATGTATACAAAGAAAGTAAGCAGGGAGTAAACTCATTTCCCGAACGATTTTTAAAATTATTTTTTCACCACTAAAACCCATGAGACTTGTAGTTTTCAAAAATATTTTCATTTTTGATGAGACGCCGAATGAAAGCAGTTTAATCGCCGGCAACCGAAAACCCGCGATTTCCCGTAAATCCCGGACTCCCGTATAGTCGAATGTATACAAAGAAAGTAAGCAGGGAGTAAACTCATTTCCCGAACGATTTTTAAAATTATTTTTTCACCACTAAAACCCATGAGACTTGTAGTTTTCAAAAATATTTTCATTTTTGATGAGACGCCGAATGAAAGCAGTTTAATCGCCGGCAACCGAAAACCCGCGATTTCCCGTAAATCCCGGACTCGGCCCGTATAGTCGAATGTATACAAAGAAAGTAAGCAGGGAGTAAACTCATTTCCCGAACGATTTTTAAAATTATTTTTTCACCACTAAAACCCATGAGACTTGTAGTTTTCAAAAATATTTTCATTTTGATGAGACGCCGAATGAAAGCAGTTTAATCGCCGGCAACCGAAAACCCGCGATTTCCCGTAAATCCCGGACTCGGCCCGTATAGTCGAATGTATACAAAGAAAGTAAGCAGGGAGTAAACTCATTTCCCGAACGATTTTTAAAATTATTTTTTCACCACTAAAACCCATGAGACTTGTAGTTTTCAAAAATATTTTCATTTTTGATGAGACGCCGAATGAAAGCAGTTTAATCGCCGGCAACCGAAAACCCGCGATTTCCCGTAAATCCCGTATAGTCGAATGTATACAAAGAAAGTAAGCAGGGAGTAAACTCATTTCCCGAACGATTTTTAAAATTATTTTTTCACCACTAAAACCCATGAGACTTGTAGTTTTCAAAAATATTTTCATTTTTGATGAGACGCCGAATGAAAGCAGTTTAATCGCCGGCAACCGAAAACCCGCGATTTCCCGTAAATCCCGGATCCCGTATAGTCGAATGTATACAAAGAAAGTAAGCAGGGAGTAAACTCATTTCCCGAACGATTTTTAAAATTATTTTTTCACCACTAAAACCCATGAGACTTGTAGTTTTCAAAAATATTTTCATTTTTGATGAGACGCCGAATGAAAGCAGTTTAATCGCCGGCAACCGAAAACCCGCGATTTCCCGTAAATCCCGTATAGTCGAATGTATACAAAGAAAGTAAGCAGGGAGTAAACTCATTTCCCGAACGATTTTTAAAATTATTTTTTCACCACTAAAACCCATGAGACTTGTAGTTTTCAAAAATATTTTCATTTTTGATGAGACGCCGAATGAAAGCAGTTTAATCGCCGGCAACCGAAAACCCGCGATTTCCCGTAAATCCCGTATAGTCGAATGTATACAAAGAAAGTAAGCAGGGAGTAAACTCATTTCCCGAACGATTTTTAAAATTATTTTTTCACCACTAAAACCCATGAGACTTGTAGTTTTCAAAAATATTTTCATTTTGATGAGACGCCGAATGAAAGCAGTTTAATCGCCGGCAACCGAAAACCCGCGATTTCCCGTAAATCCCGTATAGTCGAATGTATACAAAGAAAGTAAGCAGGGAGTAAACTCATTTCCCGAACGATTTTTAAAATTATTTTTTCACCACTAAAACCCATGAGACTTGTAGTTTTCAAAAATATTTTCATTTTTGATGAGACGCCGAATGAAAGCAGTTTAATCGCCGGCAACCGAAAACCCGCGATTTCCCGTAAATCCCGTATAGTCGAATGTATACAAAGAAAGTAAGCAGGGAGTAAACTCATTTCCCGAACGATTTTTAAAATTATTTTTTCACCACTAAAACCCATGAGACTTGTAGTTTTCAAAAATATTTTCATTTTGATGAGACGCCGAATGAAAGCAGTTTAATCGCCGGCAACCGAAAACCCGCGATTTCCCGTAAATCCCGTATAGTCGAATGTATACAAAGAAAGTAAGCAGGGAGTAAACTCATTTCCCGAACGATTTTTAAAATTATTTTTTCACCACTAAAACCCATGAGACTTGTAGTTTTCAAAAATATTTTCATTTTTGATGAGACGCCGAATGAAAGCAGTTTAATCGCCGGCAACCGAAAACCCGCGATTTCCCGTAAATCCCGTATAGTCGAATGTATACAAAGAAAGTAAGCAGGGAGTAAACTCATTTCCCGAACGATTTTTAAAATTATTTTTTCACCACTAAAACCCATGAGACTTGTAGTTTTCAAAAATATTTTCATTTTTGATGACGCCGAATGAAAGCAGTTTAATCGCCGGCAACCGAAAACCCGCGATTTCCCGTAAATCCCGTATAGTCGAATGTATACAAAGAAAGTAAGCAGGGAGTAAACTCATTTCCCGAACGATTTTTAAAATTATTTTTTCACCACTAAAACCCATGAGACTTGTAGTTTTCAAAAATATTTTCATTTTTGATGAGACGCCGAATGAAAGCAGTTTAATCGCCGGCAACCGAAAACCCGCGATTTCCCGTAAATCCCGTATAGTCGAATGTATACAAAGAAAGTAAGCAGGGAGTAAACTCATTTCCCGAACGATTTTTAAAATTATTTTTTCACCACTAAAACCCATGAGACTTGTAGTTTTCAAAAATATTTTCATTTTTGATGAGACGCCGAATGAAAGCAGTTTAATCGCCGGCAACCGAAAACCCGCGATTTCCCGTAAATCCCGGACTCCGTATAGTCGAATGTATACAAAGAAAGTAAGCAGGGAGTAAACTCATTTCCCGAACGATTTTTAAAATTATTTTTTCACCACTAAAACCCATGAGACTTGTAGTTTTCAAAAATATTTTCATTTTTGATGAGACGCCGAATGAAAGCAGTTTAATCGCCGGCAACCGAAAACCCGCGATTTCCCGTAAATCCCGGACTCCCGTATAGTCGAATGTATACAAAGAAAGTAAGCAGGGAGTAAACTCATTTCCCGAACGATTTTTAAAATTATTTTTTCACCACTAAAACCCATGAGACTTGTAGTTTTCAAAAATATTTTCATTTTTGATGAGACGCCGAATGAAAGCAGTTTAATCGCCGGCAACCGAAAACCCGCGATTTCCCGTAAATCCCGTATAGTCGAATGTATACAAAGAAAGTAAGCAGGGAGTAAACTCATTTCCCGAACGATTTTTAAAATTATTTTTTCACCACTAAAACCCATGAGACTTGTAGTTTTCAAAAATATTTTCATTTTTGATGAGACGCCGAATGAAAGCAGTTTAATCGCCGGCAACCGAAAACCCGCGATTTCCCGTAAATCCCGTATAGTCGAATGTATACAAAGAAAGTAAGCAGGGAGTAAACTCATTTCCCGAACGATTTTTAAAATTATTTTTTCACCACTAAAACCCATGAGACTTGTAGTTTTCAAAAATATTTTCATTTTTGATGAGACGCCGAATGAAAGCAGTTTAATCGCCGGCAACCGAAAACCCGCGATTTCCCGTAAATCCCGTATAGTCGAATGTATACAAAGAAAGTAAGCAGGGAGTAAACTCATTTCCCGAACGATTTTTAAAATTATTTTTTCACCACTAAAACCCATGAGACTTGTAGTTTTCAAAAATATTTTCATTTTTGATGAGACGCCGAATGAAAGCAGTTTAATCGCCGGCAACCGAAAACCCGCGATTTCCCGTAAATCCCGTATAGTCGAATGTATACAAAGAAAGTAAGCAGGGAGTAAACTCATTTCCCGAACGATTTTTAAAATTATTTTTTCACCACTAAAACCCATGAGACTTGTAGTTTTCAAAAATATTTTCATTTTTGATGAGACGCCGAATGAAAGCAGTTTAATCGCCGGCAACCGAAAACCCGCGATTTCCCGTAAATCCCGGACTCCCGTATAGTCGAATGTATACAAAGAAAGTAAGCAGGGAGTAAACTCATTTCCCGAACGATTTTTAAAATTATTTTTTCACCACTAAAACCCATGAGACTTGTAGTTTTCAAAAATATTTTCATTTTTGATGAGACGCCGAATGAAAGCAGTTTAATCGCCGGCAACCGAAAACCCGCGATTTCCCGTAAATCCCGTATAGTCGAATGTATACAAAGAAAGTAAGCAGGGAGTAAACTCATTTCCCGAACGATTTTTAAAATTATTTTTTCACCACTAAAACCCATGAGACTTGTAGTTTTCAAAAATATTTTCATTTTTGATGAGACGCCGAATGAAAGCAGTTTAATCGCCGGCAACCGAAAACCCGCGATTTCCCGTAAATCCCGTATAGTCGAATGTATACAAAGAAAGTAAGCAGGGAGTAAACTCATTTCCCGAACGATTTTTAAAATTATTTTTTCACCACTAAAACCCATGAGACTTGTAGTTTTCAAAAATATTTTCATTTTTGATGAGACGCCGAATGAAAGCAGTTTAATCGCCGGCAACCGAAAACCCGCGATTTCCCGTAAATCCCGTATAGTCGAATGTATACAAAGAAAGTAAGCAGGGAGTAAACTCATTTCCCGAACGATTTTTAAAATTATTTTTTCACCACTAAAACCCATGAGACTTGTAGTTTTCAAAAATATTTTCATTTTTGATGAGACGCCGAATGAAAGCAGTTTAATCGCCGGCAACCGAAAACCCGCGATTTCCCGTAAATCCCGTATAGTCGAATGTATACAAAGAAAGTAAGCAGGGAGTAAACTCATTTCCCGAACGATTTTTAAAATTATTTTTTCACCACTAAAACCCATGAGACTTGTAGTTTTCAAAAATATTTTCATTTTGATGAGACGCCGAATGAAAGCAGTTTAATCGCCGGCAACCGAAAACCCGCGATTTCCCGTAAATCCCATCCCGTATAGTCGAATGTATACAAAGAAAGTAAGCAGGGAGTAAACTCATTTCCCGAACGATTTTTAAAATTATTTTTTCACCACTAAAACCCATGAGACTTGTAGTTTTCAAAAATATTTTCATTTTTGATGAGACGCCGAATGAAAGCAGTTTAATCGCCGGCAACCGAAAACCCGCGATTTCCCGTAAATCCCGGATCCCGTATAGTCGAATGTATACAAAGAAAGTAAGCAGGGAGTAAACTCATTTCCCGAACGATTTTTAAAATTATTTTTTCACCACTAAAACCCATGAGACTTGTAGTTTTCAAAAATATTTTCATTTTTGATGAGACGCCGAATGAAAGCAGTTTAATCGCCGGCAACCGAAAACCCGCGATTTCCCGTAAATCCCGATCGGCGTGTATAAAAGAAAGTAAAAACTCTTCCCGAACAAAATTATTTTTTCACTCCATGACTTGTTTTTCAAAAATATTTTCATTTTGATGAGACGCCGAATGAAAGCAGTTTAACGGGAAAACCCGCGATTTCCCGTAAATCCCGTATAGTCGAATGTATACAAAGAAAGTAAGCAGGGAGTAAACTCATTTCCCGAACGATTTTTAAAATTATTTTTTCACCACTAAAACCCATGAGACTTGTAGTTTTCAAAAATATTTTCATTTTTGATGAGACGCCGAATGAAAGCAGTTTAATCGCCGGCAACCGAAAACCCGCGATTTCCCGTAAATCCCGGACTCGGCCCGTATAGTCGAATGTATACAAAGAAAGTAAGCAGGGAGTAAACTCATTTCCCGAACGATTTTTAAAATTATTTTTTCACCACTAAAACCCATGAGACTTGTAGTTTTCAAAAATATTTTCATTTTTGATGAGACGCCGAATGAAAGCAGTTTAATCGCCGGCAACCGAAAACCCGCGATTTCCCGTAAATCCCGTATAGTCGAATGTATACAAAGAAAGTAAGCAGGGAGTAAACTCATTTCCCGAACGATTTTTAAAATTATTTTTTCACCACTAAAACCCATGAGACTTGTAGTTTTCAAAAATATTTTCATTTTTGATGAGACGCCGAATGAAAGCA
Source organism: Hydractinia echinata (assembly GCA_030067915.1). Lineage (NCBI taxonomy): Eukaryota > Metazoa > Cnidaria > Hydrozoa > Anthoathecata > Hydractiniidae > Hydractinia > Hydractinia echinata. Next base: position 16,281 of record JASGCC010002213.1, on the reverse strand, counting down.
GTTTAATCGCCGGCAACCGAAAACCCGCGATTTCCCGTAAATCCCGGATCGGCCGTATAGTCGAATGTATACAAAGAAAGTAAGCAGGGAGTAAACTCATTTCCCGAACGATTTTTAAAATTATTTTTTCACCACTAAAACCCATGAGACTTGTAGTTTTCAAAAAATTTTCATTTTTGATGAGACGCCGAATGAAAGCAGTTTAATCGCCGGCAACCGAAAACCCGCGATTTCCCGTAAATCCCGTCGGCCCGTATAGTCGAATGTATACAAAGAAAGTAAGCAGGGAGTAAACTCATTTCCCGAACGATTTTTAAAATTATTTTTTCACCACTAAAACCCATGAGACTTGTAGTTTTCAAAAATATTTTCATTTTTGATGAGACGCCGAATGAAAGCAGTTTAATCGCCGGCAACCGAAAACCCGCGATTTCCCGTAAATCCCGTATAGTCGAATGTATACAAAGAAAGTAAGCAGGGAGTAAACTCATTTCCCGAACGATTTTTAAAATTATTTTTTCACCACTAAAACCCATGAGACTTGTAGTTTTCAAAAATATTTTCATTTTTGATGAGACGCCGAATGAAAGCAGTTTAATCGCCGGCAACCGAAAACCCGCGATTTCCCGTAAATCCCGTCGGTATAGTCGAATGTATACAAAGAAAGTAAGCAGGGAGTAAACTCATTTCCCGAACGATTTTTAAAATTATTTTTTCACCACTAAAACCCATGAGACTTGTAGTTTTCAAAAATATTTTCATTTTTGATGAGACGCCGAATGAAAGCAGTTTAATCGCCGGCAACCGAAAACCCGCGATTTCCCGTAAATCCCGTATAGTCGAATGTATACAAAGAAAGTAAGCAGGGAGTAAACTCATTTCCCGAACGATTTTTAAAATTATTTTTTCACCACTAAAACCCATGAGACTTGTAGTTTTCAAAAATATTTTCATTTTTGATGAGACGCCGAATGAAAGCAGTTTAATCGCCGGCAACCGAAAACCCGCGATTTCCCGTAAATCCCGGATCGGCCGTATAGTCGAATGTATACAAAGAAAGTAAGCAGGGAGTAAACTCATTTCCCGAACGATTTTTAAAATTATTTTTTCACCACTAAAACCCATGAGACTTGTAGTTTTCAAAAATATTTTCATTTTTGATGAGACGCCGAATGAAAGCAGTTTAATCGCCGGCAACCGAAAACCCGCGATTTCCCGTAAATCCCGTATAGTCGAATGTATACAAAGAAAGTAAGCAGGGAGTAAACTCATTTCCCGAACGATTTTTAAAATTATTTTTTCACCACTAAAACCCATGAGACTTGTAGTTTTCAAAAATATTTTCATTTTTGATGAGACGCCGAATGAAAGCAGTTTAATCGCCGGCAACCGAAAACCCGCGATTTCCCGTAAATCCCGTCGGCCCGTATAGTCGAATGTATACAAAGAAAGTAAGCAGGGAGTAAACTCATTTCCCGAACGATTTTTAAAATTATTTTTTCACCACTAAAACCCATGAGACTTGTAGTTTTCAAAAATATTTTCATTTTTGATGAGACGCCGAATGAAAGCAGTTTAATCGCCGGCAACCGAAAACCCGCGATTTCCCGTAAATCCCGTCGGCCGTATAGTCGAATGTATACAAAGAAAGTAAGCAGGGAGTAAACTCATTTCCCGAACGATTTTTAAAATTATTTTTTCACCACTAAAACCCATGAGACTTGTAGTTTTCAAAAATATTTTCATTTTTGATGAGACGCCGAATGAAAGCAGTTTAATCGCCGGCAACCGAAAACCCGCGATTTCCCGTAAATCCCGTATAGTCGAATGTATACAAAGAAAGTAAGCAGGGAGTAAACTCATTTCCCGAACGATTTTTAAAATTATTTTTTCACCACTAAAACCCATGAGACTTGTAGTTTTCAAAAATATTTTCATTTTTGATGAGACGCCGAATGAAAGCAGTTTAATCGCCGGCAACCGAAAACCCGCGATTTCCCGTAAATCCCGTATAGTCGAATGTATACAAAGAAAGTAAGCAGGGAGTAAACTCATTTCCCGAACGATTTTTAAAATTATTTTTTCACCACTAAAACCCATGAGACTTGTAGTTTTCAAAAATATTTTCATTTTTGATGAGACGCCGAATGAAAGCAGTTTAATCGCCGGCAACCGAAAACCCGCGATTTCCCGTAAATCCCTCGGTATAGTCGAATGTATACAAAGAAAGTAAGCAGGGAGTAAACTCATTTCCCGAACGATTTTTAAAATTATTTTTTCACCACTAAAACCCATGAGACTTGTAGTTTTCAAAAATATTTTCATTTTTGATGAGACGCCGAATGAAAGCAGTTTAATCGCCGGCAACCGAAAACCCGCGATTTCCCGTAAATCCCGTCGGCCCGTATAGTCGAATGTATACAAAGAAAGTAAGCAGGGAGTAAACTCATTTCCCGAACGATTTTTAAAATTATTTTTTCACCACTAAAACCCATGAGACTTGTAGTTTTCAAAAATATTTTCATTTTTGATGAGACGCCGAATGAAAGCAGTTTAATCGCCGGCAACCGAAAACCCGCGATTTCCCGTAAATCCCGTATAGTCGAATGTATACAAAGAAAGTAAGCAGGGAGTAAACTCATTTCCCGAACGATTTTTAAAATTATTTTTTCACCACTAAAACCCATGAGACTTGTAGTTTTCAAAAATATTTTCATTTTTGATGAGACGCCGAATGAAAGCAGTTTAATCGCCGGCAACCGAAAACCCGCGATTTCCCGTAAATCCCGGACTCGGCCCGTATAGTCGAATGTATACAAAGAAAGTAAGCAGGGAGTAAACTCATTTCCCGAACGATTTTTAAAATTATTTTTTCACCACTAAAACCCATGAGACTTGTAGTTTTCAAAAATATTTTCATTTTTGATGAGACGCCGAATGAAAGCAGTTTAATCGCCGGCAACCGAAAACCCGCGATTTCCCGTAAATCCCGTATAGTCGAATGTATACAAAGAAAGTAAGCAGGGAGTAAACTCATTTCCCGAACGATTTTTAAAATTATTTTTTCACCACTAAAACCCATGAGACTTGTAGTTTTCAAAAATATTTTCATTTTTGATGAGACGCCGAATGAAAGCAGTTTAATCGCCGGCAACCGAAAACCCGCGATTTCCCGTAAATCCCGGATCGGCCCGTATAGTCGAATGTATACAAAGAAAGTAAGCAGGGAGTAAACTCATTTCCCGAACGATTTTTAAAATTATTTTTTCACCACTAAAACCCATGAGACTTGTAGTTTTCAAAAATATTTTCATTTTTGATGAGACGCCGAATGAAAGCAGTTTAATCGCCGGCAACCGAAAACCCGCGATTTCCCGTAAATCCCGTCGGCCCGTATAGTCGAATGTATACAAAGAAAGTAAGCAGGGAGTAAACTCATTTCCCGAACGATTTTTAAAATTATTTTTTCACCACTAAAACCCATGAGACTTGTAGTTTTCAAAAATATTTTCATTTTTGATGAGACGCCGAATGAAAGCAGTTTAATCGCCGGCAACCGAAAACCCGCGATTTCCCGTAAATCCTGTATAGTCGAATGTACACAAAGAAAGTAAGCAGGGAGTAAACTCATTTCCCGAACGATTTTTAAAATTATTTTTTCACCACTAAAACCCATGAGACTTGTAGTTTTCAAAAATATTTTCATTTTTGATGAGACGCCGAATGAAAGCAGTTTAATCGCCGGCAACCGAAAACCCGCGATTTCCCGTAAATCCCGTATAGTCGAATGTATACAAAGAAAGTAAGCAGGGAGTAAACTCATTTCCCGAACGATTTTTAAAATTATTTTTTCACCACTAAAATTCACACAAAATGAGACTTGTAGTTTTCAAAAATATTTTCATTTTTGATGAGACGCCGAATGAAAGCAGTTTAATCGCCGGCAACCGAAAACCCGCGATTTCCCGTAAATCCCGTCGGTATAGTCGAATGTATACAAAGAAAGTAAGCAGGGAGTAAACTCATTTCCCGAACGATTTTTAAAATTATTTTTTCACCACTAAAACCCATGAGACTTGTAGTTTTCAAAAATATTTTCATTTTTGATGAGACGCCGAATGAAAGCAGTTTAATCGCCGGCAACCGAAAACCCGCGATTTCCCGTAAATCCCGTATAGTCGAATGTATACAAAGAAAGTAAGCAGGGAGTAAACTCATTTCCCGAACGATTTTTAAAATTATTTTTTCACCACTAAAACCCATGAGACTTGTAGTTTTCAAAAATATTTTCATTTTTGATGAGACGCCGAATGAAAGCAGTTTAATCGCCGGCAACCGAAAACCCGCGATTTCCCGTAAATCCCGTATAGTCGAATGTATACAAAGAAAGTAAGCAGGGAGTAAACTCATTTCCCGAACGATTTTTAAAATTATTTTTTCACCACTAAAACCCATGAGACTTGTAGTTTTCAAAAATATTTTCATTTTTGATGAGACGCCGAATGAAAGCAGTTTAATCGCCGGCAACCGAAAACCCGCGATTTCCCGTAAATCCGTATAGTCGAATGTATACAAAGAAAGTAAGCAGGGAGTAAACTCATTTCCCGAACGATTTTTAAAATTATTTTTTCACCACTAAAACCCATGAGACTTGTAGTTTTCAAAAATATTTTCATTTTTGATGAGACGCCGAATGAAAGCAGTTTAATCGCCGGCAACCGAAAACCCGCGATTTCCCGTAAATCCCGTCGTATAGTCGAATGTATACAAAGAAAGTAAGCAGGGAGTAAACTCATTTCCCGAACGATTTTTAAAATTATTTTTTCACCACTAAAACCCATGAGACTTGTAGTTTTCAAAAATATTTTCATTTTTGATGAGACGCCGAATGAAAGCAGTTTAATCGCCGGCAACCGAAAACCCGCGATTTCCCGTAAATCCCTCGCCCGTATAGTCGAATGTATACAAAGAAAGTAAGCAGGGAGTAAACTCATTTCCCGAACGATTTTTAAAATTATTTTTTCACCACTAAAACCCATGAGACTTGTAGTTTTCAAAAATATTTTCATTTTTGATGAGACGCCGAATGAAAGCAGTTTAATCGCCGGCAACCGAAAACCCGCGATTTCCCGTAAATCCCGTATAGTCGAATGTATACAAAGAAAGTAAGCAGGGAGTAAACTCATTTCCCGAACGATTTTTAAAATTATTTTTTCACCACTAAAACCCATGAGACTTGTAGTTTTCAAAAATTTTCATTTTTGATGAGACGCCGAATGAAAGCAGTTTAATCGCCGGCAACCGAAAACCCGCGATTTCCCGTAAATCCCGTATAGTCGAATGTATACAAAGAAAGTAAGCAGGGAGTAAACTCATTTCCCGAACGATTTTTAAAATTATTTTTTCACCACTAAAACCCATGAGACTTGTAGTTTTCAAAAATATTTTCATTTTTGATGAGACGCCGAATGAAAGCAGTTTAATCGCCGGCAACCGAAAACCCGCGATTTCCCGTAAATCCCGTCGGCCCGTATAGTCGAATGTATACAAAGAAAGTAAGCAGGGAGTAAACTCATTTCCCGAACGATTTTTAAAATTATTTTTTCACCACTAAAACCCATGAGACTTGTAGTTTTCAAAAATATTTTCATTTTTGATGAGACGCCGAATGAAAGCAGTTTAATCGCCGGCAACCGAAAACCCGCGATTTCCCGTAAATCCCGTATAGTCGAATGTATACAAAGAAAGTAAGCAGGGAGTAAACTCATTTCCCGAACGATTTTTAAAATTATTTTTTCACCACTAAAACCCATGAGACTTGTAGTTTTCAAAAATATTTTCATTTTTGATGAGACGCCGAATGAAAGCAGTTTAATCGCCGGCAACCGAAAACCCGCGATTTCCCGTAAATCCCGTATAGTCGAATGTATACAAAGAAAGTAAGCAGGGAGTAAACTCATTTCCCGAACGATTTTTAAAATTATTTTTTCACCACTAAAACCCATGAGACTTGTAGTTTTCAAAAATATTTTCATTTTTGATGAGACGCCGAATGAAAGCAGTTTAATCGCCGGCAACCGAAAACCCGCGATTTCCCGTAAATCCCGTATAGTCGAATGTATACAAAGAAAGTAAGCAGGGAGTAAACTCATTTCCCGAACGATTTTTAAAATTATTTTTTCACCACTAAAACCCATGAGACTTGTAGTTTTCAAAAATATTTTCATTTTTGATGAGACGCCGAATGAAAGCAGTTTAATCGCCGGCAACCGAAAACCCGCGATTTCCCGTAAATCCCGTATAGTCGAATGTATACAAAGAAAGTAAGCAGGGAGTAAACTCATTTCCCGAACGATTTTTAAAATTATTTTTTCACCACTAAAACCCATGAGACTTGTAGTTTTCAAAAATATTTTCATTTTTGATGAGACGCCGAATGAAAGCAGTTTAATCGCCGGCAACCGAAAACCCGCGATTTCCCGTAAATCCCGTATAGTCGAATGTATACAAAGAAAGTAAGCAGGGAGTAAACTCATTTCCCGAACGATTTTTAAAATTATTTTTTCACCACTAAAACCCATGAGACTTGTAGTTTTCAAAAATATTTTCATTTTTGATGAGACGCCGAATGAAAGCAGTTTAATCGCCGGCAACCGAAAACCCGCGATTTCCCGTAAATCCCGTATAGTCGAATGTATACAAAGAAAGTAAGCAGGGAGTAAACTCATTTCCCGAACGATTTTTAAAATTATTTTTTCACCACTAAAACCCATGAGACTTGTAGTTTTCAAAAATATTTTCATTTTTGATGAGACGCCGAATGAAAGCAGTTTAATCGCCGGCAACCGAAAACCCGCGATTTCCCGTAAATCCCGTATAGTCGAATGTATACAAAGAAAGTAAGCAGGGAGTAAACTCATTTCCCGAACGATTTTTAAAATTATTTTTTCACCACTAAAACCCATGAGACTTGTAGTTTTCAAAAATATTTTCATTTTTGATGAGACGCCGAATGAAAGCAGTTTAATCGCCGGCAACCGAAAACCCGCGATTTCCCGTAAATCCCGTATAGTCGAATGTATACAAAGAAAGTAAGCAGGGAGTAAACTCATTTCCCGAACGATTTTTAAAATTATTTTTTCACCACTAAAACCCATGAGACTTGTAGTTTTCAAAAATATTTTCATTTTTGATGAGACGCCGAATGAAAGCAGTTTAATCGCCGGCAACCGAAAACCCGCGATTTCCCGTAAATCCCGTATAGTCGAATGTATACAAAGAAAGTAAGCAGGGAGTAAACTCATTTCCCGAACGATTTTTAAAATTATTTTTTCACCACTAAAACCCATGAGACTTGTAGTTTTCAAAAATATTTTCATTTTTGATGAGACGCCGAATGAAAGCAGTTTAATCGCCGGCAACCGAAAACCCGCGATTTCCCGTAAATCCCGTATAGTCGAATGTATACAAAGAAAGTAAGCAGGGAGTAAACTCATTTCCCGAACGATTTTTAAAATTATTTTTTCACCACTAAAACCCATGAGACTTGTAGTTTTCAAAAATATTTTCATTTTTGATGAGACGCCGAATGAAAGCAGTTTAATCGCCGGCAACCGAAAACCCGCGATTTCCCGTAAATCCCGTATAGTCGAATGTATACAAAGAAAGTAAGCAGGGAGTAAACTCATTTCCCGAACGATTTTTAAAATTATTTTTTCACCACTAAAACCCATGAGACTTGTAGTTTTCAAAAATATTTTCATTTTTGATGAGACGCCGAATGAAAGCAGTTTAATCGCCGGCAACCGAAAACCCGCGATTTCCCGTAAATCCCGTATAGTCGAATGTATACAAAGAAAGTAAGCAGGGAGTAAACTCATTTCCCGAACGATTTTTAAAATTATTTTTTCACCACTAAAACCCATGAGACTTGTAGTTTTCAAAAAATTTTCATTTTTGATGAGACGCCGAATGAAAGCAGTTTAATCGCCGGCAACCGAAAACCCGCGATTTCCAGTAAATCCCGTATAGTCGAATGTATACAAAGAAAGTAAGCAGGGAGTAAACTCATTTCCCGAACGATTTTTAAAATTATTTTTTCACCACTAAAACCCATGAGACTTGTAGTTTTCAAAAATATTTTCATTTTTGATGAGACGCCGAATGAAAGCAGTTTAATCGCCGGCAACCGAAAACCCGCGATTTCCCGTAAATCCCTCGGCCGTATAGTCGAATGTATACAAAGAAAGTAAGCAGGGAGTAAACTCATTTCCCGAACGATTTTTAAAATTATTTTTTCACCACTAAAACCCATGAGACTTGTAGTTTTCAAAAATATTTTCATTTTTGATGAGACGCCGAATGAAAGCAGTTTAATCGCCGGCAACCGAAAACCCGCGATTTCCCGTAAATCCCGTATAGTCGAATGTATACAAAGAAAGTAAGCAGGGAGTAAACTCATTTCCCGAACGATTTTTAAAATTATTTTTTCACCACTAAAACCCATGAGACTTGTAGTTTTCAAAAATATTTTCATTTTTGATGAGACGCCGAATGAAAGCAGTTTAATCGCCGGCAACCGAAAACCCGCGATTTCCCGTAAATCCCGTATAGTCGAATGTATACAAAGAAAGTAAGCAGGGAGTAAACTCATTTCCCGAACGATTTTTAAAATTATTTTTTCACCACTAAAACCCATGAGACTTGTAGTTTTCAAAAATATTTTCATTTTTGATGAGACGCCGAATGAAAGCAGTTTAATCGCCGGCAACCGAAAACCCGCGATTTCCCGTAAATCCCGGATCGGCCCGTATAGTCGAATGTATACAAAGAAAGTAAGCAGGGAGTAAACTCATTTCCCGAACGATTTTTAAAATTATTTTTTCACCACTAAAACCCATGAGACTTGTAGTTTTCAAAAATATTTTCATTTTTGATGAGACGCCGAATGAAAGCAGTTTAATCGCCGGCAACCGAAAACCCGCGATTTCCCGTAAATCCCGTATAGTCGAATGTATACAAAGAAAGTAAGCAGGGAGTAAACTCATTTCCCGAACGATTTTTAAAATTATTTTTTCACCACTAAAACCCATGAGACTTGTAGTTTTCAAAAATATTTTCATTTTTGATGAGACGCCGAATGAAAGCAGTTTAATCGCCGGCAACCGAAAACCCGCGATTTCCCGTAAATCCCGTATAGTCGAATGTATACAAAGAAAGTAAGCAGGGAGTAAACTCATTTCCCGAACGATTTTTAAAATTATTTTTTCACCACTAAAACCCATGAGACTTGTAGTTTTCAAAAAATTTTCATTTTTGATGAGACGCCGAATGAAAGCAGTTTAATCGCCGGCAACCGAAAACCCGCGATTTCCCGTAAATCCCGTATAGTCGAATGTATACAAAGAAAGTAAGCAGGGAGTAAACTCATTTCCCGAACGATTTTTAAAATTATTTTTTCACCACTAAAACCCATGAGACTTGTAGTTTTCAAAAATATTTTCATTTTTGATGAGACGCCGAATGAAAGCAGTTTAATCGCCGGCAACCGAAAACCCGCGATTTCCCGTAAATCCCGTCGATAGTCGAATGTATACAAAGAAAGTAAGCAGGGAGTAAACTCATTTCCCGAACGATTTTTAAAATTATTTTTTCACCACTAAAACCCATGAGACTTGTAGTTTTCAAAAATATTTTCATTTTTGATGAGACGCCGAATGAAAGCAGTTTAATCGCCGGCAACCGAAAACCCGCGATTTCCCGTAAATCCCGTATAGTCGAATGTATACAAAGAAAGTAAGCAGGGAGTAAACTCATTTCCCGAACGATTTTTAAAATTATTTTTTCACCACTAAAACCCATGAGACTTGTAGTTTTCAAAAATATTTTCATTTTTGATGAGACGCCGAATGAAAGCAGTTTAATCGCCGGCAACCGAAAACCCGCGATTTCCCGTAAATCCCGTATAGTCGAATGTATACAAAGAAAGTAAGCAGGGAGTAAACTCATTTCCCGAACGATTTTTAAAATTATTTTTTCACCACTAAAACCCATGAGACTTGTAGTTTTCAAAAATATTTTCATTTTTGATGAGACGCCGAATGAAAGCAGTTTAATCGCCGGCAACCGAAAACCCGCGATTTCCCGTAAATCCCGTCGGCCCGTATAGTCGAATGTATACAAAGAAAGTAAGCAGGGAGTAAACTCATTTCCCGAACGATTTTTAAAATTATTTTTTCACCACTAAAACCCATGAGACTTGTAGTTTTCAAAAAATTTTCATTTTTGATGAGACGCCGAATGAAAGCAGTTTAATCGCCGGCAACCGAAAACCCGCGATTTCCCGTAAATCCCGTATAGTCGAATGTATACAAAGAAAGTAAGCAGGGAGTAAACTCATTTCCCGAACGATTTTTAAAATTATTTTTTCACCACTAAAACCCATGAGACTTGTAGTTTTCAAAAATATTTTCATTTTTGATGAGACGCCGAATGAAAGCAGTTTAATCGCCGGCAACCGAAAACCCGCGATTTCCCGTAAATCCCTCGGTATAGTCGAATGTATACAAAGAAAGTAAGCAGGGAGTAAACTCATTTCCCGAACGATTTTTAAAATTATTTTTTCACCACTAAAACCCATGAGACTTGTAGTTTTCAAAAATATTTTCATTTTTGATGAGACGCCGAATGAAAGCAGTTTAATCGCCGGCAACCGAAAACCCGCGATTTCCCGTAAATCCCGTATAGTCGAATGTATACAAAGAAAGTAAGCAGGGAGTAAACTCATTTCCCGAACGATTTTTAAAATTATTTTTTCACCACTAAAACCCATGAGACTTGTAGTTTTCAAAAATATTTTCATTTTTGATGAGACGCCGAATGAAAGCAGTTTAATCGCCGGCAACCGAAAACCCGCGATTTCCCGTAAATCCCGTATAGTCGAATGTATACAAAGAAAGTAAGCAGGGAGTAAACTCATTTCCCGAACGATTTTTAAAATTATTTTTTCACCACTAAAACCCATGAGACTTGTAGTTTTCAAAAATATTTTCATTTTTGATGAGACGCCGAATGAAAGCAGTTTAATCGCCGGCAACCGAAAACCCGCGATTTCCCGTAAATCCCGTATAGTCGAATGTATACAAAGAAAGTAAGCAGGGAGTAAACTCATTTCCCGAACGATTTTTAAAATTATTTTTTCACCACTAAAACCCATGAGACTTGTAGTTTTCAAAAATATTTTCATTTTTGATGAGACGCCGAATGAAAGCAGTTTAATCGCCGGCAACCGAAAACCCGCGATTTCCCGTAAATCCCGTCGGCCCGTATAGTCGAATGTATACAAAGAAAGTAAGCAGGGAGTAAACTCATTTCCCGAACGATTTTTAAAATTATTTTTTCACCACTAAAACCCATGAGACTTGTAGTTTTCAAAAATATTTTCATTTTTGATGAGACGCCGAATGAAAGCAGTTTAATCGCCGGCAACCGAAAACCCGCGATTTCCCGTAAATCCCGTATAGTCGAATGTATACAAAGAAAGTAAGCAGGGAGTAAACTCATTTCCCGAACGATTTTTAAAATTATTTTTTCACCACTAAAACCCATGAGACTTGTAGTTTTCAAAAAATTTTCATTTTTGATGAGACGCCGAATGAAAGCAGTTTAATCGCCGGCAACCGAAAACCCGCGATTTCCCGTAAATCCCGTATAGTCGAATGTATACAAAGAAAGTAAGCAGGGAGTAAACTCATTTCCCGAACGATTTTTAAAATTATTTTTTCACCACTAAAACCCATGAGACTTGTAGTTTTCAAAAATATTTTCATTTTTGATGAGACGCCGAATGAAAGCAGTTTAATCGCCGGCAACCGAAAACCCGCGATTTCCCGTAAATCCCGTCGGCCCGTATAGTCGAATGTATACAAAGAAAGTAAGCAGGGAGTAAACTCATTTCCCGAACGATTTTTAAAATTATTTTTTCACCACTAAAACCCATGAGACTTGTAGTTTTCAAAAATATTTTCATTTTTGATGAGACGCCGAATGAAAGCAGTTTAATCGCCGGCAACCGAAAACCCGCGATTTCCCGTAAATCCCGTATAGTCGAATGTATACAAAGAAAGTAAGCAGGGAGTAAACTCATTTCCCGAACGATTTTTAAAATTATTTTTTCACCACTAAAACCCATGAGACTTGTAGTTTTCAAAAATATTTTCATTTTTGATGAGACGCCGAATGAAAGCAGTTTAATCGCCGGCAACCGAAAACCCGCGATTTCCCGTAAATCCCGTCGGCCCGTATAGTCGAATGTATACAAAGAAAGTAAGCAGGGAGTAAACTCATTTCCCGAACGATTTTTAAAATTATTTTTTCACCACTAAAACCCATGAGACTTGTAGTTTTCAAAAATATTTTCATTTTTGATGAGACGCCGAATGAAAGCAGTTTAATCGCCGGCAACCGAAAACCCGCGATTTCCCGTAAATCCCGTATAGTCGAATGTATACAAAGAAAGTAAGCAGGGAGTAAACTCATTTCCCGAACGATTTTTAAAATTATTTTTTCACCACTAAAACCCATGAGACTTGTAGTTTTCAAAAATATTTTCATTTTTGATGAGACGCCGAATGAAAGCAGTTTAATCGCCGGCAACCGAAAACCCGCGATTTCCCGTAAATCCCGTCGGCCGTATAGTCGAATGTATACAAAGAAAGTAAGCAGGGAGTAAACTCATTTCCCGAACGATTTTTAAAATTATTTTTTCACCACTAAAACCCATGAGACTTGTAGTTTTCAAAAATATTTTCATTTTTGATGAGACGCCGAATGAAAGCAGTTTAATCGCCGGCAACCGAAAACCCGCGATTTCCCGTAAATCCCGTATAGTCGAATGTATACAAAGAAAGTAAGCAGGGAGTAAACTCATTTCCCGAACGATTTTTAAAATTATTTTTTCACCACTAAAACCCATGAGACTTGTAGTTTTCAAAAATATTTTCATTTTTGATGAGACGCCGAATGAAAGCAGTTTAATCGCCGGCAACCGAAAACCCGCGATTTCCCGTAAATCCCTCGGCCCGTATAGTCGAATGTATACAAAGAAAGTAAGCAGGGAGTAAACTCATTTCCCGAACGATTTTTAAAATTATTTTTTCACCACTAAAACCCATGAGACTTGTAGTTTTCAAAAAATTTTCATTTTTGATGAGACGCCGAATGAAAGCAGTTTAATCGCCGGCAACCGAAAACCCGCGATTTCCCGTAAATCCCGTATAGTCGAATGTATACAAAGAAAGTAAGCAGGGAGTAAACTCATTTCCCGAACGATTTTTAAAATTATTTTTTCACCACTAAAACCCATGAGACTTGTAGTTTTCAAAAATATTTTCATTTTTGATGAGACGCCGAATGAAAGCAGTTTAATCGCCGGCAACCGAAAACCCGCGATTTCCCGTAAATCCCGTGTATAGTCGAATGTATACAAAGAAAGTAAGCAGGGAGTAAACTCATTTCCCGAACGATTTTTAAAATTATTTTTTCACCACTAAAACCCATGAGACTTGTAGTTTTCAAAAATATTTTCATTTTTGATGAGACGCCGAATGAAAGCAGTTTAATCGCCGGCAACCGAAAACCCGCGATTTCCCGTAAATCCCGTATAGTCGAATGTATACAAAGAAAGTAAGCAGGGAGTAAACTCATTTCCCGAACGATTTTTAAAATTATTTTTTCACCACTAAAACCCATGAGACTTGTAGTTTTCAAAAATATTTTCATTTTTGATGAGACGCCGAATGAAAGCAGTTTAATCGCCGGCAACCGAAAACCCGCGATTTCCCGTAAATCCCGTATAGTCGAATGTATACAAAGAAAGTAAGCAGGGAGTAAACTCATTTCCCGAACGATTTTTAAAATTATTTTTTCACCACTAAAACCCATGAGACTTGTAGTTTTCAAAAATATTTTCATTTTTGATGAGACGCCGAATGAAAGCAGTTTAATCGCCGGCAACCGAAAACCCGCGATTTCCCGTAAATCCCTCGTATAGTCGAATGTATACAAAGAAAGTAAGCAGGGAGTAAACTCATTTCCCGAACGATTTTTAAAATTATTTTTTCACCACTAAAACCCATGAGACTTGTAGTTTTCAAAAATATTTTCATTTTTGATGAGACGCCGAATGAAAGCAGTTTAATCGCCGGCAACCGAAAACCCGCGATTTCCCGTAAATCCCGTATAGTCGAATGTATACAAAGAAAGTAAGCAGGGAGTAAACTCATTTCCCGAACGATTTTTAAAATTATTTTTTCACCACTAAAACCCATGAGACTTGTAGTTTTCAAAAATATTTTCATTTTTGATGAGACGCCGAATGAAAGCAGTTTAATCGCCGGCAACCGAAAACCCGCGATTTCCCGTAAATCCCGGACTCGCCTATAGTCGAATGTATACAAAGAAAGTAAGCAGGGAGTAAACTCATTTCCCGAACGATTTTTAAAATTATTTTTTCACCACTAAAACCCATGAGACTTGTAGTTTTCAAAAATATTTTCATTTTTGATGAGACGCCGAATGAAAGCAGTTTAATCGCCGGCAACCGAAAACCCGCGATTTCCCGTAAATCCCGTATAGTCGAATGTATACAAAGAAAGTAAGCAGGGAGTAAACTCATTTCCCGAACGATTTTTAAAATTATTTTTTCACCACTAAAACCCATGAGACTTGTAGTTTTCAAAAATATTTTCATTTTTGATGAGACGCCGAATGAAAGCAGTTTAATCGCCGGCAACCGAAAACCCGCGATTTCCCGTAAATCCCGTATAGTCGAATGTATACAAAGAAAGTAAGCAGGGAGTAAACTCATTTCCCGAACGATTTTTAAAATTATTTTTTCACCACTAAAACCCATGAGACTTGTAGTTTTCAAAAATATTTTCATTTTTGATGAGACGCCGAATGAAAGCAGTTTAATCGCCGGCAACCGAAAACCCGCGATTTCCCGTAAATCCCGTATAGTCGAATGTATACAAAGAAAGTAAGCAGGGAGTAAACTCATTTCCCGAACGATTTTTAAAATTATTTTTTCACCACTAAAACCCATGAGACTTGTAGTTTTCAAAAATATTTTCATTTTTGATGAGACGCCGAATGAAAGCAGTTTAATCGCCGGCAACCGAAAACCCGCGATTTCCCGTAAATCCCGTATAGTCGAATGTATACAAAGAAAGTAAGCAGGGAGTAAACTCATTTCCCGAACGATTTTTAAAATTATTTTTTCACCACTAAAACCCATGAGACTTGTAGTTTTCAAAAATATTTTCATTTTTGATGAGACGCCGAATGAAAGCAGTTTAATCGCCGGCAACCGAAAACCCGCGATTTCCCGTAAATCCCGTATAGTCGAATGTATACAAAGAAAGTAAGCAGGGAGTAAACTCATTTCCCGAACGATTTTTAAAATTATTTTTTCACCACTAAAACCCATGAGACTTGTAGTTTTCAAAAATATTTTCATTTTTGATGAGACGCCGAATGAAAGCAGTTTAATCGCCGGCAACCGAAAACCCGCGATTTCCCGTAAATCCCGTATAGTCGAATGTATACAAAGAAAGTAAGCAGGGAGTAAACTCATTTCCCGAACGATTTTTAAAATTATTTTTTCACCACTAAAACCCATGAGACTTGTAGTTTTCAAAAATATTTTCATTTTTGATGAGACGCCGAATGAAAGCAGTTTAATCGCCGGCAACCGAAAACCCGCGATTTCCCGTAAATCCCGTATAGTCGAATGTATACAAAGAAAGTAAGCAGGGAGTAAACTCATTTCCCGAACGATTTTTAAAATTATTTTTTCACCACTAAAACCCATGAGACTTGTAGTTTTCAAAAATATTTTCATTTTTGATGAGACGCCGAATGAAAGCAGTTTAATCGCCGGCAACCGAAAACCCGCGATTTCCCGTAAATCCCGTATAGTCGAATGTATACAAAGAAAGTAAGCAGGGAGTAAACTCATTTCCCGAACGATTTTTAAAATTATTTTTTCACCACTAAAACCCATGAGACTTGTAGTTTTCAAAAATATTTTCATTTTTGATGAGACGCCGAATGAAAGCAGTTTAATCGCCGGCAACCGAAAACCCGCGATTTCCCGTAAATCCCGTATAGTCGAATGTATACAAAGAAAGTAAGCAGGGAGTAAACTCATTTCCCGAACGATTTTTAAAATTATTTTTTCACCACTAAAACCCATGAGACTTGTAGTTTTCAAAAATATTT
>JASGCC010002212.1:0-29790 GCA_030067915.1 Hydractinia echinata | reverse complement strand
GCTAAATACATGTTGTACGAATATGTAGACGGCAACTGTTGTAATTCAAACGGACTGATGCCGTTAGAAAGTCAATGAAATGTAGTTTTTTGAAAACTGTCTCTTATTTCTTCAGCCCGCACTAACGGCTAGGATTTGTCCACAGTGAAAGATGACTTTATTTATCCTAAGTTTCTAAATTAAAGCGCTTACCACAGCGCCGTGTTAAATTTGCTGAGTTCCAGCAATCATGTCAAATTAGAAAGAATGTGTATATCTTGAGTCCAATAGTCTTCATTTATCACATTTATAAAGGTCAAAGTCCAAATCAGTTCAATTAGTCCCGACAGTCAAATCGTTTCACTGTTTAAAAGCGATGCAACTAGTAATATCAAAAATATCGCTAAATACATGTTGTACGAATACGTGACGCAACTGTTGTTGTAAACTCAGACGGACTGATACCGTTAGAAAGGCAATGAAATGTAGTTTTTGAAACCTGTCTCTATTTCTTCAGCGCGCGCTAAGCGGCTAGGATTGGTCCACACGAAAAATGACTTATTTATCAAATTTTTAAAATAAAGAGCTACCACAGGCACCCAGTAGTAACTGTGAGTTCCAGCAATCATATCAAATTAAAAGAATGTTATTATTTTTATAGGTCCAATTGTCTCAATTATTCATATTGATAAGGTCAAAGTCCAAAATCAGTTCAATTTAAGTCCCACTGTCAATCGTTTCACATGTTAAAAGCGATGCAACCTAGTAATATCAGAAAGATATCGCAAATACATGTTGGTACGAATATGTGACGCAACCGTTGTAACTCAAACGGACTGATATCCGTTAGAAGTCAATGAAATGTAGTTTTGAAACTGTCTCTATTTCTTCAGCGCGCCCTACACGGCTAGGATTGGTCCCACAGTAAAAAAATGACTATTTTATCTAAATTTTAAATAAAGCGCTACACAGCGCCCAGTGTAATCGCTGAGTTCCAGCAATCATGTCAAATTAAGAAGAATGTTATTTCTTGGAGTCCAATTGTCTCCATTTTATCACATTCATAAGGTCAAATGTCCAAATCAGTTCAATTAAGTCCCACAGTCAATCGTTTCACTGTTAAAAGCGATGCAACCTAGTTAATATCAGAAAAATATCGCTAAATACATGTTGGTACGAATATGACGCAACTGTTGTAACTTCAGACGGACTGGATTACCCGTTAGAAAGGGCAATAAATGTAGTTTTTGAAACTGTCTCTATTTCTTTCAGCGCGCGCTAACGGCTAGGGATTTGGTTTCCCACAGTGAAAAAATGATTATTTATCTAAATTTTAAATGAAGAGCTTACACAGCACCAGTGTAATTGCTGAGTTCCAGCAATCATATCAAATTAAAAGAATGTTATTTCTTATGTTCAATTGTCTCAATTATCATATTGATAAGGTCAAAGTTCCAAAATCCGTTCAATTTAAGTCCCACAGTCAATCGTTTCACTGTTAAAGGCGATGCAACCTAGTAATATCAGAAAAATATCAGCTATAAATTGTTGGTACCCGAATTATGTGTTGACGCAAACCGTTGTAACTCAAACTGGACTGATACCGGTAAAAGGTCAATGAAATGTAGTTTTGAAAAACTGCCTCTTTTTCTTTACGCGCGCCTAATGCGCTAGGATTGGTCCCTACAGTGAAAATATGACTTATATTATCTAAATTATTTAATAAAGTGCTACCACAGCGCCCAGTATATATTCTCGAGTTCCAGCAATCATGTCAAATTAAGAGATGTTATTTCTGGATAAACATTGTCTCATATATCACATTTAAAGCATTAAAGACGCAAAAATCATTCATTAAGTCCCACGTCAATTCGATTCACTTCTAAAAGCGATGCACCTAAATATCAGAAAAATGCTAAAATAATGTTGTACGAATAGTGGACGCAACCTTATAACTCAAACGGACTGATACGTTAGAAAGGTCATGGAAATTAGTTTGAAACTGCTCTATTTCTTCATGCGCGCGCTAACGCTAGATGTGGTACCCACAGTGAAAAATGACTTATTATCTAAATTTTTAAATAAAGTCGCTACCAACAGCGCCCAGTGTAATTTGCTTAAGTTCCGCAATCATGTCAATTAAGAAGAATGTTATTTTTGGAGTCCAATGTCTCATTTATATTACTTCTATAAGGTCAAAGTCCAAAAATCAGTTCAATTAATCCCAACAGTCATCGTTTCACTGTTAAAGCGATGCAAACTAGTAATATCAGAAAAATATGCTAATTAACATGTTGGACGAATACGTGACGCAACTTTTATAAACTCAACGGACTGATCCGTTAGAAAGCAATGAAATGTAGTTTTGAAACTGTCTCTATTTCTTCAGCGCGTCGCTAACGGCTAGGAATTGTCACATGAAAAATACTTATTTATTCCAAATTTTATAACTAAAAGGCTTACCACAGCCCTCAGTGTAACTGCTGGTTCCAGCAATTCATAGTCAATTAAAAAGATTGTATTTCTATGAGTCCATTTACTCATTACACATTATAAAATCAAGTCCAAAATCTAGATTCAATTAAGTCCCGCACAGTCAATCGTTTTCAACTGTTAAAAGCGAATGCAACTAGTAATATCAGAAATAATATCAGCTAACATAACATGTTTGGGACGAATATGTGACGCCAACCTTGTAACATCAACGGACTGATACCGTTAGAAAGTCAATGAAATGTAGTTTTTGAAACTGTCTCTATTTCTTAGGCCGCGCGCTAACGCTGGAGATTTGGGCCACAGTAGAAAATGACTTTATATCTAAATTTTTAAATAAAGGCTATCCACAGCCGGCCCAGTTGTAATTGCTGAGTTCCAATGCAATCCATGTCAAATTAGAAGAATGTTATTTCTGGAGTCCAATTGTCTCATTATATCAAATTTAAAACGGTCAAGTTCCTAAAATCAGCTTCAATTAAGTCCCACAGGTCAATCGTTTCACTGTTTTAAAAAGCGATGCAACCTAGTAATATAGAAAAATATCGCTAAAATACATGTTGGTCCGCAATATGTTGCGCACACGTTGTAACTCAAACGACTGTAACCGTTAGAAGTCATATGAAATGTAGTTTCTGAAACGTCTTATTTCTCTCAGCGGCGCTTAAGGCATAGGATGGTCCCACAGTACAAAAATGAGGCTTATTTATCTAAATTTTTAAATGAAGCGCTACCACAGCCGCCCAGTGTAATTCGCTTGAGTTCCAGCAATTCATGTTCAAATTAAGAAGAATGTTATTTCTTGGAAGTCACATTGTCTCATTTATTCACATTTATAAGTCCAAAGCAAAATCAGTTCAAATTAAGTCCCACAGTCAATCGTTCACTGTTAAAGAAGCGATGGCACCTATAATATCAGAAAATATCGCTAAATATGCATTTGGATACAATATTGGGCGCAACGTGTAACTCAAACGGTCACTGATACCGGTAGAAAGGTCCAATGAAATTGTATGTTTTTGAACTGCTCTATTTCCTTCTTCAGCGCGCGCTAACGGCGGATTTGGGACCATCAGTGATTAAAGTTGAGTTAAATCTATTTAAATAAAAGTGCTGCACCACAGCGCCCAGTTTAATATTCGCTGAGTTTCCCAGACATCATGTCAAATAAGAAGAATGTTATTTCTTTGGATTCCAATTTGTCATTTAATCACATTTATAAGGCAATGTCCAGAAATCAGTTCAATTAAGTCCACAGTCAATCGTTCACACTGTTTAAACAGCGATGAACCTAGTTAAATTATCAGAAAAATATAGCTAAATACATGTCTGGTACGGAATATGTGATCGCAACTGTTGTTAACTCAAACGGAACTAATACCGTTAGAAAGGTCAATGAATGTATAGTTTTGTGAAACTGTCTCTATTCTTCAGCGCGTCGCTAACGCTAGGAATTGGTCCCAGCATGAAAAATTGACTTATTTATTCGTAAAATTTTTAAATAAAGCGCTACCACAGCGCCCAGTGTATCTTCTGAGTTCCAGCATCATGTTCAAATTAAGAAGATCTGTTATTTCTTGTATTTTCGTTTCTCATTTATATCAATTTCTATATTCTATGATAGATCAAAGTCCAAATCAAGTTCAATTAAAGTCCAACTCAATCGTTTCACTGTTAAAAGCGATTGCAAACCTAGTAATATCAGAAAATATCGCGTAATACATGTTGTACGAATATGTGACGCAACGTTTTATCTGCAAACGGACTGATACCGTTAGAAAAGTCATGAAATGTTGGTTTTGAATCTCTATTTCTTCAGCGCCAGCTCGTACGGCTACGGATTGGTCCCACAGTAAAAATGACATATTTATCTAAATTTTAAAATAAAGCGCTACCCACAGCAGCCATGTGTAATTGCTGAGTCAGCAATCATAGTCAAATTAAGAAGAAAATGTTATTTCCTGGAGTCCAATTGTTCCATTTAATCACATTTTAAAGATCAAGTCCAAAAATAGTTCAATTAAAGTCCCACAGTCAATCTCGATTCAACTGCTTAAAAAGCGATGCAACCTAAATAATATCACAAAAATACAGCTAACATAAAGTGTTGGTTACAATTATGTGACGCAACCGTCTATATCAAAGCGGACTGATACCGTTAGAAAGTCAATGAAATGTAGTTTTTTGAAACTGTCTCTATTTCTTCAGCGCGCGCTAACGGCTAGGATTGGTCCACAGTAAAAAATGACTTATTTATCTAAATTTTTAAAATAAAGCGCTACCACAGCGCCCAGTGTAATTCCTGAGTTCCAGCAATCATGTCAAATTAAGAAGAATGTTATTTCTTGGAGTCCAATTGTCTTCATTTATCACATTTATAAGGTCAAAGTCTAAAATCAGTTCAATTAAGTCACCACAGTCAATCGTTTCACTGTTAAAAGCGATGCAACCTAGTAATCATCAGAAAAATATCGCTAAATACATGTTGGTACGAATATGTGACGCAACCGTTGTAACTCAAACGGACTGATACCGTTAGAAAGTCAATGAAATGTAGTTTTTGAAACTGTCTCTATTTCTTCAGCGGCGCGCTAACAGGCTAGGATTGGTCCCACAGTAAAAAAATGACTTATTTATTCTAAAGGGTGTTTTAATAAAGGGTACACGACGAGTTTTCCCAGTGTATATTCTTCTGAGTCCAGAATCATTGATCAAATTAGGAAGAGATGTTATTTCTTGGAGTCCATTGTCTCATTTATCTATCAATTTATATGGTCAAGTCAATAAATCAGTTCTAATAAGCTCCAACAGTTAAATCGTTTCACTGTTAAAAGCAATGTCAACTGTAATATCAGTAAAATATTTATTCGTATACTAATATGTTCGGTCTTACGTAATTGATGATCGTCAACCGTTTGTATAATCTCAAACGGACTGAACACGTTTAGAAATGCATTGAAATGTAGTTTTTGAAAACTGTCTCTACTTTTTCTTCTAGTCGCGCGCTACATGGGCTAGTTGGTTCCCACAGTAAAAATGACTTATTTAGTCTCAACATTTTTAAATAAATGCTACCAGAGCGCCCAGGTGTAATTGCTGAGTTTCCAGCAATATGTCAATTAAGAGAATGTTATTCCTGAGTACAATTGTCTCATTTATCACATTTATAAGGTCAAAGTTGCCAAAAATCAGTTCAATTAAGTTCCGCACAGATCCAATCGTTTCACTGTTAAGACGCGATGCAACCTAGTAATATCAGAAAAATATCGCTAATAACATGTTGGTGCTACGAATATGTGACGCAACCGTTGTAACTCAAACGGACTGATACCGTTAGAAAGTCAGTGGCAGAGTGTAGTTTTTATGAAAACTGTCTCTTATTTCGTTCAGCGCGCTGCTAACGGCTAGGGATTGGGTCCGCACAGGGTGAAAAAATGACTTATATATCTATAATTTTTTAATAAGGGCTATCCGACAGGCTCCAAGTATAATCTGCTGAGCTTCAGTCAATCATGTCAAATTAAGAAAGTAAATGTCTATTTCTTGGAGTACAATGTGTCTCATTTATCACATTTATAGGTCAAATTCCAAAATCAGTGCAATTAACGTTGTCCCACGAGTCAATTCGTTTTCACTGTTAAAAGCGATGCAACCTAGTAATATCAGAAAAATATCGCTAAATACATGTTGGTACGAATATGTGACGCAACCGTTGTAACTCAAACGACTGATACCGTTAGAAAGTCAATGAAATGTAGTTTTTGAAACTGTCTCTATTTTTCAGCGCGCGCTAACGCTAGGATTGGTCCCACAGTAAAAAATGAACTTATTTATCTAAATTTTAAAATAAAGCGCTACCACAGCGCCAGTGTAATCGCTGAGTTCCAGCAATCATGTCAAATTAAGAAGAATGTTATTTCTTGGAGTCCAATTGTCTCATTTTATCACATTTATAAGGTCAAAGTCCAAAATCAGTTCAATTAAGTCCCACAGTCAATCGTTTCACTGTTAAAAAGCGATGCAACCTAGTAATATCAGAAAAATATCGCTAAATACATGTTGGTACGAATATGTGACGCAACCGTTGTTAACTCAAACGGACTGATACCGTTAGAAAGTCAATGAAATGTAGTTTTTGAAACTGTCTCTATTTCTTCAGCGCGCGCTAACGGCTAGGATTGGTCCCACCAGTAAAAAATGACTTATTTATCTAAATTTTTAAATAAAGGCGCTACCACAGCGCCCAGTGTAATCGCTGAGTTCCAGCAATCATGTCAAATTAAGAAGAATGTATTTCTTGGAGTCCAATTGTCTCATTTATCACATTTATAAGGTCAAAGTCCAAAATCAGTTCAATTAAGTCCCACAGTCAATCGTTTCACTGTTAAAAGCGATGCAACATAGTAATATCAGAAAAATATCGCTAAATACATGTTGTACGAATATGTGACGCAACCGTTGTAACTCAAACGGACTGATACCGTTAGAAAGTCAATGAAATGTAGTTTTGAAGCTGTCTCTATTTCTTCAACGCGCGCTAACGCCTAGGATTGGTCCCACAGTGAAAAATGACTTATTTATCTAAATTTTTAAATAAAGCGCTACCACAGCGCCCAGTGTAATTGCTGAGTTCCAGCAATCATGTCAAATTAAGAAGAATGTTATTTCTTGGAGTCCAATTGTCTCATTTATCACATTTATAAGGTCAAAGTCCAAAATCAGTTCAATTAAGTCCCACAGTCAATCGTTTCACTGTTAAAAGCGATGCAACCTAGTAATATCAGAAAAATATCGCTAAATACATGTTGGTACGAATATGTGACGCAACCGTTGTAACTCAAACGGACTGATACCGTTAGAAAGTCAATGAAATGTAGTTTTTGAAACTGTCTCTATTTCTTCAGCGCGCGCTAACGGCTAGGATTGGTCCCACAGTAAAAAATGACTTATTTATCTAAATTTTTAAATAAAGCGCTACCACAGCGCCCAGTGTAATTGCTGAGTTCCAGCAATCATGTCAAATTAAGAAGAATGTTATTTCTTGGAGTCCAATTGTCTCATTTATCACATTTATAAGGTCAAAGTCCAAAGTCAGTTCAATTAAGTCCCACAGCCAATCGTTTCACTGTTAAAAGCGATGCAACCTAGTAATATCAGAAAAATATCGCTAAAAACATGTTGGTACGAATATGTGACGCAACCGTTGTAACTCAAACGGACTGATACCGTTAGAATGTCAATGAATTGTAGTTTATGGCACCGTCCCTATTCTTTAGGCGCGCGCTAACGGCTAGGATTGGTCCCACAGTAAAAAATGACTTATTTATCTAAATTTTTAAATAAAGCGCTACCACAGCGCCCAGTGTAATTGCTGAGTTCCAGCAATCATGTCAAATTAAGAAGAATGTTATTTCTTGGAGTCCAATTGTCTCATTTATCACATTTATAAGGTCAAAGTCCAAAATCAGTTCAATTAAGTCCCACAGTCAATCGTTTCACTGTTAAAAGCGATGCAACCTAGTAATATCAGAAAAATATCGCTAAATACATGTTGGTACGAATATGTGACGCAACCGTTGTAACTCAAACGGACTGATACCGTTAGAAAGTCAATGAAATGTAGTTTTTGAAACTGTCTCTATTTCTTCAGCGCGCGCTAACGGCTAGGATTGGTCCCACAGTAAAAATGACTTATTTATCTAAATTTTTAAATAAAGCGCTACCACAGCGCCCAGTGTAATTGCTGAGTTCCAGCAATCATGTCAAATTAAGAAGAATGTTATTTCTTGGAGTCCAATTGTCTCATTTATCACATTTATAAGGTCAAAGTCCAAAATCAGTTCAATTAAGTCCCACAGTCAATCGTTTCACTGTTAAAAGCGATGCAACCTAGTAATATCAGAAAAATATCGCTAAATACATGTTGGTACGAATATGTGACGCAACCGTTGTAACTCAAACGGACTGATACCGTTAGAAAGTCAATGAAATGTAGTTTTTGAAACTGTCTCTATTTCTTCAGCGCGCGCTAACGGCTAGGATTGGTCCCACAGTAAAAAAATGACTTATTTATCTAAATTTTTAAATAAAGCGCTACCACAGCGCCCAGTGTAATTGCTGAGTTCCAGCAATCATGTCAAATTAAGAAGAATGTTATTTCTTGGAGTCCAATTGTCTCATTTATCACATTTATAAGGTCAAAGTCCAAAATCAGTTCAATTAAGTCCCACAGTCAATCGTTTCACTGTTAAAAGCGATGCAACCTAGTAATATCAGAAAAATATCGCTAAATACATGTTGGTACGAATATGTGACGCAACCGTTGTAACTCAAACGGACTGATACCGTTAGAAAGTCAATGAAATGTAGTTTTTGAAACTGTCTCTATTTCTTCAGCGCGCGCTAACGGCTAGGATTGGTCCCACAGTAAAAATGACTTATTTATCTAAATTTTTAAATAAAGCGCTACCACAGCGCCCAGTGTAATTGCTGAGTTCCAGCAATCATGTCAAATTAAGAAGAATGTTATTTCTTGGAGTCCAATTGTCTCATTTATCACATTTATAAGGTCAAAGTCCAAAATCAGTTCAATTAAGTCCCACAGTCAATCGTTTCACTGTTAAAAGCGATGCAACCTAGTAATATCAGAAAAATATCGCTAAATACATGTTGGTACGAATATGTGACGCAACCGTTGTAACTCAAACGGACTGATACCGTTAGAAAGTCAATGAAATGTAGTTTTTGAAACTGTCTCTATTTCTTCAGCGCGCGCTAACGGCTAGGATTGGTCCCACAGTAAAAAATGACTTATTTATCTAAATTTTTAAATAAAGCGCTACCACAGCGCCCAGTGTAATTGCTGAGTTCCAGCAATCATGTCAAATTAAGAAGAATGTTATTTCTTGGAGTCCAATTGTCTCATTTATCACATTTATAAGGTCAAAGTCCAAAATCAGTTCAATTAAGTCCCACAGTCAATCGTTTCACTGTTAAAAGCGATGCAACCTAGTAATATCAGAAAATATCGCTAAATACATGTTGGTACGAATATGTGACGCAACCGTTGTAACTCAAACGGACTGATACCGTTAGAAAGTCAATGAAATGTAGTTTTTGAAACTGTCTCTATTTCTTCAGCGCGCGCTAACGGCTAGGATTGGTCCCACAGTAAAAAATGACTTATTTATCTAAATTTTTAAATAAAGCGCTACCACAGCGCCCAGTGTAATTGCTGAGTTCCAGCAATCATGTCAAATTAAGAAGAATGTTATTTCTTGGAGTCCAATTGTCTCATTTATCACATTTATAAGGTCAAAGTCCAAAATCAGTTCAATTAAGTCCCACAGTCAATCGTTTCACTGTTAAAAGCGATGCAACCTAGTAATATCAGAAAAATATCGCTAAATACATGTTGGTACGAATATGTGACGCAACCGTTGTAACTCAAACGGACTGATACCGTTAGAAAGTCAATGAAATGTAGTTTTTGAAACTGTCTCTATTTCTTCAGCGCGCGCTAACGGCTAGGATTGGTCCCACAGTAAAAAATGACTTATTTATCTAAATTTTTAAATAAAGCGCTACCACAGCGCCCAGTGTAATTGCTGAGTTCCAGCAATCATGTCAAATTAAGAAGAATGTTATTTCTTGGAGTCCAATTGTCTCATTTATCACATTTATAAGGTCAAAGTCCAAAATCAGTTCAATTAAGTCCCACAGTCAATCGTTTCACTGTTAAAAGCGATGCAACCTAGTAATATCAGAAAAATATCGCTAAATACATGTTGGTACGAATATGTGACGCAACCGTTGTAACTCAAACGGACTGATACCGTTAGAAAGTCAATGAAATGTAGTTTTTGAAACTGTCTCTATTTCTTCAGCGCGCGCTAACGGCTAGGATTGGTCCCACAGTAAAAAATGACTTATTTATCTAAATTTTTAAATAAAGCGCTACCACAGCGCCCAGTGTAATTGCTGAGTTCCAGCAATCATGTCAAATTAAGAAGAATGTTATTTCTTGGAGTCCAATTGTCTCATTTATCACATTTATAAGGTCAAAGTCCAAAATCAGTTCAATTAAGTCCCACAGTCAATCGTTTCACTGTTAAAAGCGATGCAACCTAGTAATATCAGAAAAATATCGCTAAATACATGTTGGTACGAATATGTGACGCAACCGTTGTAACTCAAACGGACTGATACCGTTAGAAAGTCAATGAAATGTAGTTTTTGAAACTGTCTCTATTTCTTCAGCGCGCGCTAACGGCTAGGATTGGTCCCACAGTAAAAAATGACTTATTTATCTAAATTTTTAAATAAAGCGCTACCACAGCGCCCAGTGTAATTGCTGAGTTCCAGCAATCATGTCAAATTAAGAAGAATGTTATTTCTTGGAGTCCAATTGTCTCATTTATCACATTTATAAGGTCAAAGTCCAAAATCAGTTCAATTAAGTCCCACAGTCAATCGTTTCACTGTTAAAAGCGATGCAACCTAGTAATATCAGAAAAATATCGCTAAATACATGTTGGTACGAATATGTGACGCAACCGTTGTAACTCAAACGGACTGATACCGTTAGAAAGTCAATGAAATGTAGTTTTTGAAACTGTCTCTATTTCTTCAGCGCGCGCTAACGGCTAGGATTGGTCCCACAGTAAAAAATGACTTATTTATCTAAATTTTTAAATAAAGCGCTACCACAGCGCCCAGTGTAATCGCTGAGTTCCAGCAATCATGTCAAATTAAGAAGAATGTTATTTCTTGGAGTCCAATTGTCTCATTTATCACATTTATAAGGTCAAAGTCCAAAATCAGTTCAATTAAGTCCCACAGTCAATCGTTTCACTGTTAAAAGCGATGCAACCTAGTAATATCAGAAAAATATCGCTAAATACATGTTGGTACGAATATGTGACGCAACCGTTGTAACTCAAACGGACTGATACCGTTAGAAAGTCAATGAAATGTAGTTTTTGAAACTGTCTCTATTTCTTCAGCGCGCGCTAACGGCTAGGATTGGTCCCACAGTAAAAAATGACTTATTTATCTAAATTTTTAAATAAAGCGCTACCACAGCGCCCAGTGTAATTGCTGAGTTCCAGCAATCATGTCAAATTAAGAAGAATGTTATTTCTTGGAGTCCAATTGTCTCATTTATCACATTTATAAGGTCAAAGTCCAAAATCAGTTCAATTAAGTCCCACAGTCAATCGTTTCACTGTTAAAAGCGATGCAACCTAGTAATATCAGAAAAATATCGCTAAATACATGTTGGTACGAATATGTGACGCAACCGTTGTAACTCAAACGGACTGATACCGTTAGAAAGTCAATGAAATGTAGTTTTTGAAACTGTCTCTATTTCTTCAGCGCGCGCTAACGGCTAGGATTGGTCCCACAGTAAAAAATGACTTATTTATCTAAATTTTTAAATAAAGCGCTACCACAGCGCCCAGTGTAATTGCTGAGTTCCAGCAATCATGTCAAATTAAGAAGAATGTTATTTCTTGGAGTCCAATTGTCTCATTTATCACATTTATAAGGTCAAAGTCCAAAATCAGTTCAATTAAGTCCCACAGTCAATCGTTTCACTGTTAAAAGCGATGCAACCTAGTAATATCAGAAAAATATCGCTAAATACATGTTGGTACGAATATGTGACGCAACCGTTGTAACTCAAACGGACTGATACCGTTAGAAAGTCAATGAAATGTAGTTTTTGAAACTGTCTCTATTTCTTCAGCGCGCGCTAACGGCTAGGATTGGTCCCACAGTAAAAAATGACTTATTTATCTAAATTTTTAAATAAAGCGCTACCACAGCGCCCAGTGTAATTGCTGAGTTCCAGCAATCATGTCAAATTAAGAAGAATGTTATTTCTTGGAGTCCAATTGTCTCATTTATCACATTTATAAGGTCAAAGTCCAAAATCAGTTCAATTAAGTCCCACAGTCAATCGTTTCACTGTTAAAAGCGATGCAACCTAGTAATATCAGAAAAATATCGCTAAATACATGTTGGTACGAATATGTGACGCAACCGTTGTAACTCAAACGGACTGATACCGTTAGAAAGTCAATGAAATGTAGTTTTTGAAACTGTCTCTATTTCTTCAGCGCGCGCTAACGGCTAGGATTGGTCCCACAGTAAAAAATGACTTATTTATCTAAATTTTTAAATAAAGCGCTACCACAGCGCCCAGTGTAATTGCTGAGTTCCAGCAATCATGTCAAATTAAGAAGAATGTTATTTCTTGGAGTCCAATTGTCTCATTTATCACATTTATAAGGTCAAAGTCCAAAATCAGTTCAATTAAGTCCCACAGTCAATCGTTTCACTGTTAAAAGCGATGCAACCTAGTAATATCAGAAAAATATCGCTAAATACATGTTGGTACGAATATGTGACGCAACCGTTGTAACTCAAACGGACTGATACCGTTAGAAAGTCAATGAAATGTAGTTTTTGAAACTGTCTCTATTTCTTCAGCGCGCGCTAACGGCTAGGATTGGTCCCACAGTAAAAAATGACTTATTTATCTAAATTTTTAAATAAAGCGCTACCACAGCGCCCAGTGTAATTGCTGAGTTCCAGCAATCATGTCAAATTAAGAAGAATGTTATTTCTTGGAGTCCAATTGTCTCATTTATCACATTTATAAGGTCAAAGTCCAAAATCAGTTCAATTAAGTCCCACAGTCAATCGTTTCACTGTTAAAAGCGATGCAACCTAGTAATATCAGAAAAATATCGCTAAATACATGTTGGTACGAATATGTGACGCAACCGTTGTAACTCAAACGGACTGATACCGTTAGAAAGTCAATGAAATGTAGTTTTTGAAACTGTCTCTATTTCTTCAGCGCGCGCTAACGGCTAGGATTGGTCCCACAGTAAAAATGACTTATTTATCTAAATTTTTAAATAAAGCGCTACCACAGCGCCCAGTGTAATTGCTGAGTTCCAGCAATCATGTCAAATTAAGAAGAATGTTATTTCTTGGAGTCCAATTGTCTCATTTATCACATTTATAAGGTCAAAGTCCAAAATCAGTTCAATTAAGTCCCACAGTCAATCGTTTCACTGTTAAAAGCGATGCAACCTAGTAATATCAGAAAAATATCGCTAAATACATGTTGGTACGAATATGTGACGCAACCGTTGTAACTCAAACGGACTGATACCGTTAGAAAGTCAATGAAATGTAGTTTTTGAAACTGTCTCTATTTCTTCAGCGCGCGCTAACGGCTAGGATTGGTCCCACAGTAAAAAATGACTTATTTATCTAAATTTTTAAATAAAGCGCTACCACAGCGCCCAGTGTAATTGCTGAGTTCCAGCAATCATGTCAAATTAAGAAGAATGTTATTTCTTGGAGTCCAATTGTCTCATTTATCACATTTATAAGGTCAAAGTCCAAAATCAGTTCAATTAAGTCCCACAGTCAATCGTTTCACTGTTAAAAGCGATGCAACCTAGTAATATCAGAAAAATATCGCTAAATACATGTTGGTACGAATATGTGACGCAACCGTTGTAACTCAAACGGACTGATACCGTTAGAAAGTCAATGAAATGTAGTTTTTGAAACTGTCTCTATTTCTTCAGCGCGCGCTAACGGCTAGGATTGGTCCCACAGTAAAAAATGACTTATTTATCTAAATTTTTAAATAAAGCGCTACCACAGCGCCCAGTGTAATCGCTGAGTTCCAGCAATCATGTCAAATTAAGAAGAATGTTATTTCTTGGAGTCCAATTGTCTCATTTATCACATTTATAAGGTCAAAGTCCAAAATCAGTTCAATTAAGTCCCACAGTCAATCGTTTCACTGTTAAAAGCGATGCAACCTAGTAATATCAGAAAAATATCGCTAAATACATGTTGGTACGAATATGTGACGCAACCGTTGTAACTCAAACGGACTGATACCGTTAGAAAGTCAATGAAATGTAGTTTTTGAAACTGTCTCTATTTCTTCAGCGCGCGCTAACGGCTAGGATTGGTCCCACAGTAAAAATGACTTATTTATCTAAATTTTTAAATAAAGCGCTACCACAGCGCCCAGTGTAATTGCTGAGTTCCAGCAATCATGTCAAATTAAGAAGAATGTTATTTCTTGGAGTCCAATTGTCTCATTTATCACATTTATAAGGTCAAAGTCCAAAATCAGTTCAATTAAGTCCCACAGTCAATCGTTTCACTGTTAAAAGCGATGCAACCTAGTAATATCAGAAAAATATCGCTAAATACATGTTGGTACGAATATGTGACGCAACCGTTGTAACTCAAACGGACTGATACCGTTAGAAAGTCAATGAAATGTAGTTTTTGAAACTGTCTCTATTTCTTCAGCGCGCGCTAACGGCTAGGATTGGTCCCACAGTAAAAAATGACTTATTTATCTAAATTTTTAAATAAAGCGCTACCACAGCGCCCAGTGTAATTGCTGAGTTCCAGCAATCATGTCAAATTAAGAAGAATGTTATTTCTTGGAGTCCAATTGTCTCATTTATCACATTTATAAGGTCAAAGTCCAAAATCAGTTCAATTAAGTCCCACAGTCAATCGTTTCACTGTTAAAAGCGATGCAACCTAGTAATATCAGAAAAATATCGCTAAATACATGTTGGTACGAATATGTGACGCAACCGTTGTAACTCAAACGGACTGATACCGTTAGAAAGTCAATGAAATGTAGTTTTTGAAACTGTCTCTATTTCTTCAGCGCGCGCTAACGGCTAGGATTGGTCCCACAGTAAAAAATGACTTATTTATCTAAATTTTTAAATAAAGCGCTACCACAGCGCCCAGTGTAATTGCTGAGTTCCAGCAATCATGTCAAATTAAGAAGAATGTTATTTCTTGGAGTCCAATTGTCTCATTTATCACATTTATAAGGTCAAAGTCCAAAATCAGTTCAATTAAGTCCCACAGTCAATCGTTTCACTGTTAAAAGCGATGCAACCTAGTAATATCAGAAAAATATCGCTAAATACATGTTGGTACGAATATGTGACGCAACCGTTGTAACTCAAACGGACTGATACCGTTAGAAAGTCAATGAAATGTAGTTTTTGAAACTGTCTCTATTTCTTCAGCGCGCGCTAACGGCTAGGATTGGTCCCACAGTAAAAAATGACTTATTTATCTAAATTTTTAAATAAAGCGCTACCACAGCGCCCAGTGTAATTGCTGAGTTCCAGCAATCATGTCAAATTAAGAAGAATGTTATTTCTTGGAGTCCAATTGTCTCATTTATCACATTTATAAGGTCAAAGTCCAAAATCAGTTCAATTAAGTCCCACAGTCAATCGTTTCACTGTTAAAAGCGATGCAACCTAGTAATATCAGAAAAATATCGCTAAATACATGTTGGTACGAATATGTGACGCAACCGTTGTAACTCAAACGGACTGATACCGTTAGAAAGTCAATGAAATGTAGTTTTTGAAACTGTCTCTATTTCTTCAGCGCGCGCTAACGGCTAGGATTGGTCCCACAGTAAAAAATGACTTATTTATCTAAATTTTTAAATAAAGCGCTACCACAGCGCCCAGTGTAATTGCTGAGTTCCAGCAATCATGTCAAATTAAGAAGAATGTTATTTCTTGGAGTCCAATTGTCTCATTTATCACATTTATAAGGTCAAAGTCCAAAATCAGTTCAATTAAGTCCCACAGTCAATCGTTTCACTGTTAAAAGCGATGCAACCTAGTAATATCAGAAAAATATCGCTAAATACATGTTGGTACGAATATGTGACGCAACCGTTGTAACTCAAACGGACTGATACCGTTAGAAAGTCAATGAAATGTAGTTTTTGAAACTGTCTCTATTTCTTCAGCGCGCGCTAACGGCTAGGATTGGTCCCACAGTAAAAAATGACTTATTTATCTAAATTTTTAAATAAAGCGCTACCACAGCGCCCAGTGTAATTGCTGAGTTCCAGCAATCATGTCAAATTAAGAAGAATGTTATTTCTTGGAGTCCAATTGTCTCATTTATCACATTTATAAGGTCAAAGTCCAAAATCAGTTCAATTAAGTCCCACAGTCAATCGTTTCACTGTTAAAAGCGATGCAACCTAGTAATATCAGAAAAATATCGCTAAATACATGTTGGTACGAATATGTGACGCAACCGTTGTAACTCAAACGGACTGATACCGTTAGAAAGTCAATGAAATGTAGTTTTTGAAACTGTCTCTATTTCTTCAGCGCGCGCTAACGGCTAGGATTGGTCCCACAGTAAAAAATGACTTATTTATCTAAATTTTTAAATAAAGCGCTACCACAGCGCCCAGTGTAATTGCTGAGTTCCAGCAATCATGTCAAATTAAGAAGAATGTTATTTCTTGGAGTCCAATTGTCTCATTTATCACATTTATAAGGTCAAAGTCCAAAATCAGTTCAATTAAGTCCCACAGTCAATCGTTTCACTGTTAAAAGCGATGCAACCTAGTAATATCAGAAAAATATCGCTAAATACATGTTGGTACGAATATGTGACGCAACCGTTGTAACTCAAACGGACTGATACCGTTAGAAAGTCAATGAAATGTAGTTTTTGAAACTGTCTCTATTTCTTCAGCGCGCGCTAACGGCTAGGATTGGTCCCACAGTAAAAAATGACTTATTTATCTAAATTTTTAAATAAAGCGCTACCACAGCGCCCAGTGTAATTGCTGAGTTCCAGCAATCATGTCAAATTAAGAAGAATGTTATTTCTTGGAGTCCAATTGTCTCATTTATCACATTTATAAGGTCAAAGTCCAAAATCAGTTCAATTAAGTCCCACAGTCAATCGTTTCACTGTTAAAAGCGATGCAACCTAGTAATATCAGAAAAATATCGCTAAATACATGTTGGTACGAATATGTGACGCAACCGTTGTAACTCAAACGGACTGATACCGTTAGAAAGTCAATGAAATGTAGTTTTTGAAACTGTCTCTATTTCTTCAGCGCGCGCTAACGGCTAGGATTGGTCCCACAGTAAAAAATGACTTATTTATCTAAATTTTTAAATAAAGCGCTACCACAGCGCCCAGTGTAATCGCTGAGTTCCAGCAATCATGTCAAATTAAGAAGAATGTTATTTCTTGGAGTCCAATTGTCTCATTTATCACATTTATAAGGTCAAAGTCCAAAATCAGTTCAATTAAGTCCCACAGTCAATCGTTTCACTGTTAAAAGCGATGCAACCTAGTAATATCAGAAAAATATCGCTAAATACATGTTGGTACGAATATGTGACGCAACCGTTGTAACTCAAACGGACTGATACCGTTAGAAAGTCAATGAAATGTAGTTTTTGAAACTGTCTCTATTTCTTCAGCGCGCGCTAACGGCTAGGATTGGTCCCACAGTAAAAAATGACTTATTTATCTAAATTTTTAAATAAAGCGCTACCACAGCGCCCAGTGTAATTGCTGAGTTCCAGCAATCATGTCAAATTAAGAAGAATGTTATTTCTTGGAGTCCAATTGTCTCATTTATCACATTTATAAGGTCAAAGTCCAAAATCAGTTCAATTAAGTCCCACAGTCAATCGTTTCACTGTTAAAAGCGATGCAACCTAGTAATATCAGAAAAATATCGCTAAATACATGTTGGTACGAATATGTGACGCAACCGTTGTAACTCAAACGGACTGATACCGTTAGAAAGTCAATGAAATGTAGTTTTTGAAACTGTCTCTATTTCTTCAGCGCGCGCTAACGGCTAGGATTGGTCCCACAGTAAAAAATGACTTATTTATCTAAATTTTTAAATAAAGCGCTACCACAGCGCCCAGTGTAATTGCTGAGTTCCAGCAATCATGTCAAATTAAGAAGAATGTTATTTCTTGGAGTCCAATTGTCTCATTTATCACATTTATAAGGTCAAAGTCCAAAATCAGTTCAATTAAGTCCCACAGTCAATCGTTTCACTGTTAAAAGCGATGCAACCTAGTAATATCAGAAAAATATCGCTAAATACATGTTGGTACGAATATGTGACGCAACCGTTGTAACTCAAACGGACTGATACCGTTAGAAAGTCAATGAAATGTAGTTTTTGAAACTGTCTCTATTTCTTCAGCGCGCGCTAACGGCTAGGATTGGTCCCACAGTAAAAAATGACTTATTTATCTAAATTTTTAAATAAAGCGCTACCACAGCGCCCAGTGTAATTGCTGAGTTCCAGCAATCATGTCAAATTAAGAAGAATGTTATTTCTTGGAGTCCAATTGTCTCATTTATCACATTTATAAGGTCAAAGTCCAAAATCAGTTCAATTAAGTCCCACAGTCAATCGTTTCACTGTTAAAAGCGATGCAACCTAGTAATATCAGAAAAATATCGCTAAATACATGTTGGTACGAATATGTGACGCAACCGTTGTAACTCAAACGGACTGATACCGTTAGAAAGTCAATGAAATGTAGTTTTTGAAACTGTCTCTATTTCTTCAGCGCGCGCTAACGGCTAGGATTGGTCCCACAGTAAAAAATGACTTATTTATCTAAATTTTTAAATAAAGCGCTACCACAGCGCCCAGTGTAATTGCTGAGTTCCAGCAATCATGTCAAATTAAGAAGAATGTTATTTCTTGGAGTCCAATTGTCTCATTTATCACATTTATAAGGTCAAAGTCCAAAATCAGTTCAATTAAGTCCCACAGTCAATCGTTTCACTGTTAAAAGCGATGCAACCTAGTAATATCAGAAAAATATCGCTAAATACATGTTGGTACGAATATGTGACGCAACCGTTGTAACTCAAACGGACTGATACCGTTAGAAAGTCAATGAAATGTAGTTTTTGAAACTGTCTCTATTTCTTCAGCGCGCGCTAACGGCTAGGATTGGTCCCACAGTAAAAAATGACTTATTTATCTAAATTTTTAAATAAAGCGCTACCACAGCGCCCAGTGTAATTGCTGAGTTCCAGCAATCATGTCAAATTAAGAAGAATGTTATTTCTTGGAGTCCAATTGTCTCATTTATCACATTTATAAGGTCAAAGTCCAAAATCAGTTCAATTAAGTCCCACAGTCAATCGTTTCACTGTTAAAAGCGATGCAACCTAGTAATATCAGAAAAATATCGCTAAATACATGTTGGTACGAATATGTGACGCAACCGTTGTAACTCAAACGGACTGATACCGTTAGAAAGTCAATGAAATGTAGTTTTTGAAACTGTCTCTATTTCTTCAGCGCGCGCTAACGGCTAGGATTGGTCCCACAGTAAAAAATGACTTATTTATCTAAATTTTTAAATAAAGCGCTACCACAGCGCCCAGTGTAATTGCTGAGTTCCAGCAATCATGTCAAATTAAGAAGAATGTTATTTCTTGGAGTCCAATTGTCTCATTTATCACATTTATAAGGTCAAAGTCCAAAATCAGTTCAATTAAGTCCCACAGTCAATCGTTTCACTGTTAAAAGCGATGCAACCTAGTAATATCAGAAAAATATCGCTAAATACATGTTGGTACGAATATGTGACGCAACCGTTGTAACTCAAACGGACTGATACCGTTAGAAAGTCAATGAAATGTAGTTTTTGAAACTGTCTCTATTTCTTCAGCGCGCGCTAACGGCTAGGATTGGTCCCACAGTAAAAAATGACTTATTTATCTAAATTTTTAAATAAAGCGCTACCACAGCGCCCAGTGTAATCGCTGAGTTCCAGCAATCATGTCAAATTAAGAAGAATGTTATTTCTTGGAGTCCAATTGTCTCATTTATCACATTTATAAGGTCAAAGTCCAAAATCAGTTCAATTAAGTCCCACAGTCAATCGTTTCACTGTTAAAAGCGATGCAACCTAGTAATATCAGAAAAATATCGCTAAATACATGTTGGTACGAATATGTGACGCAACCGTTGTAACTCAAACGGACTGATACCGTTAGAAAGTCAATGAAATGTAGTTTTTGAAACTGTCTCTATTTCTTCAGCGCGCGCTAACGGCTAGGATTGGTCCCACAGTAAAAAATGACTTATTTATCTAAATTTTTAAATAAAGCGCTACCACAGCGCCCAGTGTAATCGCTGAGTTCCAGCAATCATGTCAAATTAAGAAGAATGTTATTTCTTGGAGTCCAATTGTCTCATTTATCACATTTATAAGGTCAAAGTCCAAAATCAGTTCAATTAA
Organism: Hydractinia echinata; assembly: GCA_030067915.1. Taxonomy (NCBI): domain Eukaryota; kingdom Metazoa; phylum Cnidaria; class Hydrozoa; order Anthoathecata; family Hydractiniidae; genus Hydractinia; species Hydractinia echinata. Next base: position 9,163 of record JASGCC010002212.1, on the reverse strand, counting down.
GTCCCACAGTCAATCGTTTCACTGTTAAAAGCGATGCAACCTAGTAATATCAGAAAAATATCGCTAAATACATGTTGGTACGAATATGTGACGCAACCGTTGTAACTCAAACGGACTGATACCGTTAGAAAGTCAATGAAATGTAGTTTTTGAAACTGTCTCTATTTCTTCAGCGCGCGCTAACGGCTAGGATTGGTCCCACAGTAAAAAATGACTTATTTATCTAAATTTTTAAATAAAGCGCTACCACAGCGCCCAGTGTAATTGCTGAGTTCCAGCAATCATGTCAAATTAAGAAGAATGTTATTTCTTGGAGTCCAATTGTCTCATTTATCACATTTATAAGGTCAAAGTCCAAAATCAGTTCAATTAAGTCCCACAGTCAATCGTTTCACTGTTAAAAGCGATGCAACCTAGTAATATCAGAAAAATATCGCTAAATACATGTTGGTACGAATATGTGACGCAACCGTTGTAACTCAAACGGACTGATACCGTTAGAAAGTCAATGAAATGTAGTTTTTGAAACTGTCTCTATTTCTTCAGCGCGGCTAACGGCTAGGATTGGTCCCAATATTCGCTAAAGTTACCAGCAGTACGTTTGGATATGGCAAGAAATGGTTTTTACTATATGGGTGCCAGTATATATAATTCTTACCAATAGATATACGAAGGGAGCATAGTTATTTGAAATTTAAAAAATAAATTGGATAACCATATTTTTTAATCGTTTTGGCCTACTTACACACTTTATTTGGACTTTGACCCTAACACAATATGAAGCTCTAATACCTTGTCTAGTCTTCCTTATTTATATGTTTTCACCTCTGTTTCTCACCCTTTCTACTTGATTTTTTTAGATACTGTAAGCTTATGACATACGCGGTTTTGAATTAAAATGTTTTCACCTCTGTTTCTCACCCTTTCTACTTGATGTTTTTAGATACTGTAAGCTTATGACATACGCGGTTTTGAATTAAAATGTTTTTTGCCGATTATTCATGGACACCTATAATCTTATCTTCAGTTTATTTTCACCATTTCATCTATGTGCTTAGCGTTTTTCTTTTTGTTAATTTCTAAATTTTAAATAAAGCGCTACCACAGCGCCCAGTGTAATCGCTGAGTTCCAGCAATCATGTCAAATTAAGAAGAATGTTATTTCTTGGAGTCCAATTGTCTCATTTATCACATTTATAAGGTCAAAGTCCAAAATCAGTTCAATTAAGTCCCACAGTCAATCGTTTCACTGTTAAAAGCGATGCAACCTAGTAATATCAGAAAAATATCGCTAAATACATGTTGGTACGAATATGTGACGCAACCGTTGTAACTCAAACGGACTGATACCGTTAGAAAGTCAATGAAATGTAGTTTTGAAACTGTCTCTATTTCTTCAGCGCGCGCTAACGGCTAGGATTGGTCCCACAGTAAAAAATGACTTATTTATCTAAATTTTTAAATAAAGCGCTACCACAGCGCCCAGTGTAATTGCTGAGTTCCAGCAATCATGTCAAATTAAGAAGAATGTTATTTCTTGGAGTCCAATTGTCTCATTTATCACATTTATAAGGTCAAAGTCCAAAATCAGTTCAATTAAGTCCCACAGTCAATCGTTTCACTGTTAAAAGCGATGCAACCTAGTAATATCAGAAAAATATCGCTAAATACATGTTGGTACGAATATGTGACGCAACCGTTGTAACTCAAACGGACTGATACCGTTAGAAAGTCAATGAAATGTAGTTTTTGAAACTGTCTCTATTTCTTCAGCGCGCGCTAACGGCTAGGATTGGTCCCACAGTAAAAAATGACTTATTTATCTAAATTTTTAAATAAAGCGCTACCACAGCGCCCAGTGTAATTGCTGAGTTCCAGCAATCATGTCAAATTAAGAAGAATGTTATTTCTTGGAGTCCAATTGTCTCATTTATCACATTTATAAGGTCAAAGTCCAAAATCAGTTCAATTAAGTCCCACAGTCAATCGTTTCACTGTTAAAAGCGATGCAACCTAGTAATATCAGAAAAATATCGCTAAATACATGTTGGTACGAATATGTGACGCAACCGTTGTAACTCAAACGGACTGATACCGTTAGAAAGTCAATGAAATGTAGTTTTTGAAACTGTCTCTATTTCTTCAGCGCGCGCTAACGGCTAGGATTGGTCCCACAGTAAAAAATGACTTATTTATCTAAATTTTTAAATAAAGCGCTACCACAGCGCCCAGTGTAATTGCTGAGTTCCAGCAATCATGTCAAATTAAGAAGAATGTTATTTCTTGGAGTCCAATTGTCTCATTTATCACATTTATAAGGTCAAAGTCCAAAATCAGTTCAATTAAGTCCCACAGTCAATCGTTTCACTGTTAAAAGCGATGCAACCTAGTAATATCAGAAAAATATCGCTAAATACATGTTGGTACGAATATGTGACGCAACCGTTGTAACTCAAACGGACTGATACCGTTAGAAAGTCAATGAAATGTAGTTTTTGAAACTGTCTCTATTTCTTCAGCGCGCGCTAACGGCTAGGATTGGTCCCACAGTAAAAAATGACTTATTTATCTAAATTTTTAAATAAAGCGCTACCACAGCGCCCAGTGTAATTGCTGAGTTCCAGCAATCATGTCAAATTAAGAAGAATGTTATTTCTTGGAGTCCAATTGTCTCATTTATCACATTTATAAGGTCAAAGTCCAAAATCAGTTCAATTAAGTCCCACAGTCAATCGTTTCACTGTTAAAAGCGATGCAACCTAGTAATATCAGAAAAATATCGCTAAATACATGTTGGTACGAATATGTGACGCAACCGTTGTAACTCAAACGGACTGATACCGTTAGAAAGTCAATGAAATGTAGTTTTTGAAACTGTCTCTATTTCTTCAGCGCGCGCTAACGGCTAGGATTGGTCCCACAGTAAAAAATGACTTATTTATCTAAATTTTTAAATAAAGCGCTACCACAGCGCCCAGTGTAATTGCTGAGTTCCAGCAATCATGTCAAATTAAGAAGAATGTTATTTCTTGGAGTCCAATTGTCTCATTTATCACATTTATAAGGTCAAAGTCCAAAATCAGTTCAATTAAGTCCCACAGTCAATCGTTTCACTGTTAAAAGCGATGCAACCTAGTAATATCAGAAAAATATCGCTAAATACATGTTGGTACGAATATGTGACGCAACCGTTGTAACTCAAACGGACTGATACCGTTAGAAAGTCAATGAAATGTAGTTTTTGAAACTGTCTCTATTTCTTCAGCGCGCGCTAACGGCTAGGATTGGTCCCACAGTAAAAATGACTTATTTATCTAAATTTTTAAATAAAGCGCTACCACAGCGCCCAGTGTAATTGCTGAGTTCCAGCAATCATGTCAAATTAAGAAGAATGTTATTTCTTGGAGTCCAATTGTCTCATTTATCACATTTATAAGGTCAAAGTCCAAAATCAGTTCAATTAAGTCCCACAGTCAATCGTTTCACTGTTAAAAGCGATGCAACCTAGTAATATCAGAAAAATATCGCTAAATACATGTTGGTACGAATATGTGACGCAACCGTTGTAACTCAAACGGACTGATACCGTTAGAAAGTCAATGAAATGTAGTTTTTGAAACTGTCTCTATTTCTTCAGCGCGCGCTAACGGCTAGGATTGGTCCCACAGTAAAAAATGACTTATTTATCTAAATTTTTAAATAAAGCGCTACCACAGCGCCCAGTGTAATTGCTGAGTTCCAGCAATCATGTCAAATTAAGAAGAATGTTATTTCTTGGAGTCCAATTGTCTCATTTATCACATTTATAAGGTCAAAGTCCAAAATCAGTTCAATTAAGTCCCACAGTCAATCGTTTCACTGTTAAAAGCGATGCAACCTAGTAATATCAGAAAAATATCGCTAAATACATGTTGGTACGAATATGTGACGCAACCGTTGTAACTCAAACGGACTGATACCGTTAGAAAGTCAATGAAATGTAGTTTTTGAAACTGTCTCTATTTCTTCAGCGCGCGCTAACGGCTAGGATTGGTCCCACAGTAAAAAATGACTTATTTATCTAAATTTTTAAATAAAGCGCTACCACAGCGCCCAGTGTAATTGCTGAGTTCCAGCAATCATGTCAAATTAAGAAGAATGTTATTTCTTGGAGTCCAATTGTCTCATTTATCACATTTATAAGGTCAAAGTCCAAAATCAGTTCAATTAAGTCCCACAGTCAATCGTTTCACTGTTAAAAGCGATGCAACCTAGTAATATCAGAAAAATATCGCTAAATACATGTTGGTACGAATATGTGACGCAACCGTTGTAACTCAAACGGACTGATACCGTTAGAAAGTCAATGAAATGTAGTTTTTGAAACTGTCTCTATTTCTTCAGCGCGCGCTAACGGCTAGGATTGGTCCCACAGTAAAAAATGACTTATTTATCTAAATTTTTAAATAAAGCGCTACCACAGCGCCCAGTGTAATCGCTGAGTTCCAGCAATCATGTCAAATTAAGAAGAATGTTATTTCTTGGAGTCCAATTGTCTCATTTATCACATTTATAAGGTCAAAGTCCAAAATCAGTTCAATTAAGTCCCACAGTCAATCGTTTCACTGTTAAAAGCGATGCAACCTAGTAATATCAGAAAAATATCGCTAAATACATGTTGGTACGAATATGTGACGCAACCGTTGTAACTCAAACGGACTGATACCGTTAGAAAGTCAATGAAATGTAGTTTTTGAAACTGTCTCTATTTCTTCAGCGCGCGCTAACGGCTAGGATTGGTCCCACAGTAAAAATGACTTATTTATCTAAATTTTTAAATAAAGCGCTACCACAGCGCCCAGTGTAATTGCTGAGTTCCAGCAATCATGTCAAATTAAGAAGAATGTTATTTCTTGGAGTCCAATTGTCTCATTTATCACATTTATAAGGTCAAAGTCCAAAATCAGTTCAATTAAGTCCCACAGTCAATCGTTTCACTGTTAAAAGCGATGCAACCTAGTAATATCAGAAAAATATCGCTAAATACATGTTGGTACGAATATGTGACGCAACCGTTGTAACTCAAACGGACTGATACCGTTAGAAAGTCAATGAAATGTAGTTTTTGAAACTGTCTCTATTTCTTCAGCGCGCGCTAACGGCTAGGATTGGTCCCACAGTAAAAAATGACTTATTTATCTAAATTTTTAAATAAAGCGCTACCACAGCGCCCAGTGTAATCGCTGAGTTCCAGCAATCATGTCAAATTAAGAAGAATGTTATTTCTTGGAGTCCAATTGTCTCATTTATCACATTTATAAGGTCAAAGTCCAAAATCAGTTCAATTAAGTCCCACAGTCAATCGTTTCACTGTTAAAAGCGATGCAACCTAGTAATATCAGAAAAATATCGCTAAATACATGTTGGTACGAATATGTGACGCAACCGTTGTAACTCAAACGGACTGATACCGTTAGAAAGTCAATGAAATGTAGTTTTTGAAACTGTCTCTATTTCTTCAGCGCGCGCTAACGGCTAGGATTGGTCCCACAGTAAAAAATGACTTATTTATCTAAATTTTTAAATAAAGCGCTACCACAGCGCCCAGTGTAATCGCTGAGTTCCAGCAATCATGTCAAATTAAGAAGAATGTTATTTCTTGGAGTCCAATTGTCTCATTTATCACATTTATAAGGTCAAAGTCCAAAATCAGTTCAATTAAGTCCCACAGTCAATCGTTTCACTGTTAAAAGCGATGCAACCTAGTAATATCAGAAAAATATCGCTAAATACATGTTGGTACGAATATGTGACGCAACCGTTGTAACTCAAACGGACTGATACCGTTAGAAAGTCAATGAAATGTAGTTTTTGAAACTGTCTCTATTTCTTCAGCGCGCGCTAACGGCTAGGATTGGTCCCACAGTAAAAAATGACTTATTTATCTAAATTTTAAATAAAGCGCTACCACAGCGCCCAGTGTAATTGCTGAGTTCCAGCAATCATGTCAAATTAAGAAGAATGTTATTTCTTGGAGTTCAATTGTCTCATTTATCACATTTATCAGGTCAAAGTCCAAAATCAGTTCAATTAAGTCCCACAGTCAATCGTTTCACTGTTAAAATCGATGCAACCTAGTAATATCAGAAAAATTTCGCTAAATACATGTTGGTACGAATATGTGGGCAACCGTTGTAACTCAAACGGACTGATACCGTTAGAAAGTCAATGAAATGTAGTTTTTGAAACTGTCTCTATTTCTTAAGCGCGCGCTAACGGCTAGGATTGGTCCCACAGTACAAAATGACTTATTTATCTAAATTTTTAAATAAAGCGCTACCACAGCGCCCAGTGTAATGCTGAGTTCCAGCAATCATGTCAAATTAAGAAGAATGTTATTTCTTGGAGTCCAATTGTCTCATTTATCACATTTATAAGGTCAAAGTCCAAAATCAGTTCAATTAAGTCCCACAGTCAATCGTTTCACTGTTAAAAGCGATGCAACCTAGTAATATCAGAAAAATATCGCTAAATACATGTTGGTACGAATATGTGACGCAACCGTTGTAACTCAAACGGACTGATACCGTTAGAAAGTCAATGAAATGTAGTTTTTGAAACTGTCTCTATTTCTTCAGCGCGCGCTAACGGCTAGGATTGGTCCCACAGTAAAAAATGACTTATTTATCTAAATTTTTAAATAAAGCGCTACCACAGCGCCCAGTGTAATTGCTGAGTTCCAGCAATCATGTCAAATTAAGAAGAATGTTATTTCTTGGAGTCCAATTGTCTCATTTATCACATTTATAAGGTCAAAGTCCAAAATCAGTTCAATTAAGTCCCACAGTCAATCGTTTCACTGTTAAAAGCGATGCAACCTAGTAATATCAGAAAATATCGCTAAATAGATGTTGGTACGAATATGTGACGCAACCGTTGTAACTCAAACGGACTGATACCGTTAGAAAGTCAATGAAATGTAGTTTTTGAAACTGTCTCTATTTCTTCAGCGCGCGCTAACGGCTAGGATTGGTCCCACAGTAAAAAATGACTTATTTATCTAAATTTTTAAATAAAGCGCTACCACAGCGCCCAGTGTAATCGCTGAGTTCCAGCAATCATGTCAAATTAAGAAGAATGTTATTTCTTGGAGTCCAATTGTCTCATTTATCACATTTATAAGGTCAAAGTCCAAAATCAGTTCAATTAAGTCCCACAGTCAATCGTTTCACTGTTAAAAGCGATGCAACCTAGTAATATCAGAAAAATATCGCTAAATACATGTTGGTACGAATATGTGACGCAACCGTTGTAACTCAAACGGACTGATACCGTTAGAAAGTCAATGAAATGTAGTTTTTGAAACTGTCTCTATTTCTTCAGCGCGCGCTAACGGCTAGGATTGGTCCCACAGTAAAAAATGACTTATTTATCTAAATTTTTAAATAAAGCGCTACCACAGCGCCCAGTGTAATCGCTGAGTTCCAGCAATCATGTCAAATTAAGAAGAATGTTATTTCTTGGAGTCCAATTGTGTCATTTATCACATTTATAAGGTCAAAGTCCAAAATCAGTTCAATTAAGTCCCACAGTCAATCGTTTCACTGTTAAAAGCGATGCAACCTAGTAATATCAGAAAAATATCGCTAAATACATGTTGGTACGAATATGTGACGCAACCGTTGTAACTCAAACGGACTGATACCGTTAGAAAGTCAATGAAATGTAGTTTTTGAAACTGTCTCTATTTCTTCAGCGCGCGCTAACGGCTAGGATTGGGTCCCACAGTAAAAATGACTTATTTATCTAAATTTTTAAATAAAGCGCTACCACAGCGCCCAGTGTAATTGCTGAGTTCCAGCAATCATGTCAAATTAAGAAGAATGTTATTTCTTGGAGTCCAATTGTCTCATTTATCACATTTATAAGGTCAAAGTCCAAAATCAGTTCAATTAAGTCCCACAGTCAATCGTTTCACTGTTAAAAGCGATGCAACCTAGTAATATCAGAAAAATATCGCTAAATACATGTTGGTACGAATATGTGAGCAACCGTTGTAACTCAAACGGACTGATACCGTTAGAAAGTCAATGAAATGTAGTTTTTGAAACTGTCTCTATTTCTTCAGCGCGCGCTAACGGCTTAGGATTGGTCCCACAGTAAAAATGACTTATTTATCTAAATTTTTAAATAAAGCGCTACCACAGCGCCCAGTGTAATGCTGAGTTCAGCAATCATGTCAAATTAAGAAGAATGTTATTTCTTGGAGTCCAATTGTCTCATTTATCACATTTATAAGGTCAAAGTCCAAAATCAGTTCAATTAAGTCCCACAGTCAATCGTTTCACTGTTAAAAGCGATGCAACCTAGTAATATCAGAAAAATATCGCTAAATACATGTTGGTACGAATATGTGACGCAACCGTTGTAACTCAAACGGACTGATACCGTTAGAAAGTCAATGAAATGTAGTTTTTGAAACTGTCTCTATTTCTTCAGCGCGCGCTAACGGCTAGGATTGGTCCCACAGTAAAAATGACTTATTTATCTAAATTTTAAATAAAGCGCTACCACAGCGCCCAGTGTAATGCTGAGTTCCAGCAATCATGTCAAATTAAGAAGAATGTTATTTCTTGGAGTCCAATTGTCTCATTTATCACATTTATAAGGTCAAAGTCCAAAATCAGTTCAATTAAGTCCCACAGTCAATCGTTTCACTGTTAAAAGCGATGCAACCTAGTAATATCAGAAAATATCGCTAAATACATGTTGGTACGAATATGTGACGCAACCGTTGTAACTCAAACGGATTGATACCGTTAGAAAGTCAATGAAATGTAGTTTTTGAAACTGTCTCTATTTCTTCAGCGCGCGCTAACGGCTAGGATTGGTCCCACAGTAAAAATGACTTATTTATCTAAATTTTTAAATAAAGCGCTACCACAGCGCCCAGTGTAATTGCTGAGTTCCAGCAATCATGTCAAATTAAGAAGAATGTTATTTCTTGGAGTCCAATTGTCCTCATTATCACATTTATAAGGTCAAAGTCCAAAATCCAGTTCAATTAAGTCCCACAGTCAATCGTTTCACTGTTAAAAGCGATGCAACCTAGTAATATCAGAAAATTATCGTTAATACATGTTGGTACGAATATGTGACGCAACGTTGTAACTCAAACGGATTG
>JASGCC010002211.1:0-29794 GCA_030067915.1 Hydractinia echinata | reverse complement strand
AACTCATTTCCCGAACGATTTTTAAAATTATTTTTTCACCACTAAAACCCATGAGACTTGTAGTTTTCAAAAAATTTTCATTTTTTGAGACGCCGAATGAAAGCAGTTTAATCGCCGGCAACCGAAACCCGCGATTTCCCGTAAATCCCGTATAGTCGAATGTATACAAAGAAAGTAAGCAGGGAGTAAACTCATTCCCGAACGATTTTTAAAATTATTTTTTCACCACTAAAACCCATGAGACTTGTAGTTTTCAAAAATATTTTCATTTTTGATGAGACGCCGAATGAAAGCAGTTTAATCGCCGGCAACCGAAAACCCGCGATTTCCCGTAAATCCCGTATAGTCGAATGTATACAAAGAAAGTAAGCAGGGAGTAAACTCATTTCCCGAACGATTTTTAAAATTATTTTTTCACCACTAAAACCCATGAGACTTGTAGTTTTCAAAAATATTTTCATTTTTGATGAGACGCCGAATGAAACCAGTTTAATCTCCGGCAACCGAAAACCCGCGATTTCCCGTAAATCCCGGGCTCGGCCCATATAGTGGAATGTATACAAAGAAAGTACCCAGGAGTAAACTCATTTCCAGAACGATTTTTAAAATTATTTTTTCACCACTAAAACCCATGAGACTTGTAGTTTTCAAAAATGTTTTCATTTTTGATGAGACGCCGAATGAAAGCAGTTTAATCGCCGGCAACCGAAAACCCGCGATTTCCCGTAAATCCGGGCTCTGCCCGTATAGTCGAATGTATACAAAGAAAGTACCCAGGGAGTAAACTCATTTCCCGAACGATTTTTAAAATTATTTTTTCACCACTAAAACCCATGAGACTTGTAGTTTTCAAAAAATGTTTCATTTTGATGAGACGCCGAATGAAACCAGTTTAATCTCCGGCAACCGAAAAACCGCGATTCCCCGTAAATCCCGGGCTCGGTCCGTATAGTGGAATGTATACAAAGAAAGTACCCAGGGAGTAAACTCATTTCCCGAACGATTTTTAAAATTATTTTTTCACCACTAAAACCCATGAGACTTGTAGTTTTCAAAAATATTTTCATTTTTGATGAGACGCCGAATGAAAGCAGTTTAATCGCCGGCAACCGAAAACCCCCGATTTCCCGTCCTCCGTATAGTCGAATGTATACAAAGAAAGTACCCAGGGAGTAAACTCATTTCCCGAACGATTTTTAAAATTATTTTTTCACCACTAAAACCCATGAGACTTGTAGTTTTCAAAAATATTTTCATTTTTGATGAGACGCCGAATGAAAGCAGTTTAATCTCCGGCAACCGAAACCCGCGATTTCCCGTAAATCCGGCTCGCCCATATAGTCGAATGTATACAAAGAAAGTACCCAGGGAGTAAACTCATTTCCCGAACGATTTTTAAAATTATTTTTTCACCACTAAAACCCATGAGACTTGTAGTTTTCAAAAATTTTTCATTTTTGATGAGACGCCGAATGAAACCAGTTTAATCTCCGGCAACCGAAAACCCGCGATTTCCCGTAAATCCCGGGCTCGGCCCGTATAGTCGAATGTATACAAAGAAAGTACCCAGGAGTAAACTCATTTCCCGAACGATTTTTAAAATTATTTTTTCACCACTAAAACCCATGAGACTTGTAGTTTTCAAAAATATTTTCATTTTTGATGAGACGCCGAATGAAAGCAGTTTAATCGCCGGCAACCGAAAACCCGCGATTTCCCGTAAATCCCGTATAGTCGAATGTATACAAAGAAAGTACCCAGGAGTAAACTCATTTCCCGAACGATTTTTAAAATTATTTTTTCACCACTAAAACCCATGAGACTTGTAGTTTTCAAAAATATTTTCATTTTTGATGAGACGCCGAATGAAAGCAGTTTAATCCGGCAACCGAAAACCCGCGATTTCCCGTAAATCCGGGCTCGTCCATATAGTCGAATGTATACAAAGAAAGTACCCAGGGAGTAAACTCATTTCCCGAACGATTTTTAAAATTATTTTTTCACCACTAAAACCCATGAGACTTGTAGTTTTCAAAAATATTTCATTTTTGATGAGACGCCGAATGAAAGCAGTTTAATCGCCGGCAACCGAAAACCCGCGATTTCCCGTAAATCCCGTATAGTCGAATGTATACAAAGAAAGTACCCAGGAGTAAACTCATTTCCGAACGATTTTTAAAATTATTTTTTCACCACTAAAACCATGAGACTTGTAGTTTTCAAAAATATTTTCATTTTTGATGAGACGCCGAATGAAAGCAGTTTAATCGCCGGCAACCGAAAACCCGCGATTTCCCGTAAATCCGGCTCGCCGTATAGTCGAATGTATACAAAGAAAGTAGCAGGGAGTAAACTCATTTCCCGAACGATTTTTAAAATTATTTTTTCACCACTAAAACCCATGAGACTTGTAGTTTTCAAAAATTTTTCATTTTTGATGAGACGCCGAATGAAACCAGTTTAATCCGGCAACCGAAAACCCGCGATTTCCCGTAAATCCCGGGCTCGGCCCGTATAGTCGAATGTATACAAAGAAAGTACCCAGGGAGTAAACTCATTTCCCGAACGATTTTTAAAATTATTTTTTCACCACTAAAACCCATGAGACTTGTAGTTTTCAAAAATATTTTCATTTTTGATGAGACGCCGAATGAAAGCAGTTTAATCGCCGGCAACCGAAAACCCGCGATTTCCCAAATCCCGGGCTCCCGTATAGTCGAATGTATACAAAGAAAGTACCCAGGGAGTAAACTCATTTCCCGAACGATTTTTAAAATTATTTTTTCACCACTAAAACCCATGAGACTTGTAGTTTTCAAAAATATTTTCATTTTTGATGAGACGCCGAATGAAACCAGTTTAATCTCCGGCAACCGAAAACCCGCGATTTCCCGTAAATCCCGGGCTCCGTATAGTCGAATGTATACAAAGAAAGTACCCAGGGAGTAAACTCATTTCCCGAACGATTTTTAAAATTATTTTTTCACCACTAAAACCATGAGACTTGTAGTTTTCAAAAATATTTTCATTTTTGATGAGACGCCGAATGAAAGCAGTTTAATCGCCGGCAACCGAAACCCGCGATTTCCCGTAAATCCCGGGCTCGCCTATAGTCGAATGTATACAAAGAAAGTACCCAGGGAGTAAACTCATTTCCCGAACGATTTTTAAAATTATTTTTTCACCACTAAAACCCATGAGACTTGTAGTTTTCAAAAATATTTTCATTTTTGATGAGACGCCGAATGAACCAGTTTAATCCGGCAACCGAAAACCCGCGATTTCCCGTAAATCCCGTATAGTCGAATGTATACAAAGAAAGTACCCAGGGAGTAAACTCATTTCCCGAACGATTTTTAAAATTATTTTTTCACCACTAAAACCCATGAGACTTGTAGTTTTCAAAAATATTTTCATTTTTGATGAGACGCCGAATGAAAGCAGTTTAATCGCCGGCAACCGAAAACCCGCGATTTCCCGTAAATCCCGTATAGTCGAATGTATACAAAGAAAGTACCCAGGGAGTAAACTCATTTCCCGAACGATTTTTAAAATTATTTTTTCACCACTAAAACCATGAGACTTGTAGTTTTCAAAATATTTTCATTTTTGATGAGACGCCGAATGAAAGCAGTTTAATCTCCGGCAACCGAAAACCCGCGATTTCCCGTAAATCCGGGCTCGCCGTATAGTCGAATGTATACAAAGAAAGTACCCAGGGAGTAAACTCATTTCCCGAACGATTTTTAAAATTATTTTTCACCACTAAAACCCATGAGACTTGTAGTTTTCAAAAATATTTTCATTTTTGATGAGACGCCGAATGAAACCAGTTTAATCGCCGGCAACCGAAAACCCGCGATTTCCCGTAAATCCCGTATAGTCGAATGTATACAAAGAAAGTACCCAGGGAGTAAACTCATTTCCCGAACGATTTTTAAAATTATTTTTTCACCACTAAAACCCATGAGACTTGTAGTTTTCAAAAATATTTTCATTTTTGATGAGACGCCGAATGAAAGCAGTTTAATCGCCGGCAACCGAAACCCGCGATTTCCCGTAAATCCCGTATAGTCGAATGTATACAAAGAAAGTAAGCAGGGAGTAAACTCATTTCCCGAACGATTTTTAAAATTATTTTTTCACCACTAAAACCCATGAGACTTGCAGTTTTCAAAATATTTTCATTTTTGATGAGACGCCGAATGAAACCAGTTTAATCTCCGGCAACCGAAAACCCGCGATTTCCCGTAAATCCGGGCTCGGCCTATAGTCGAATGTATACAAAGAAAGTACCCAGGGAGTAAACTCATTTCCCGAACGATTTTTAAAATTATTTTTTCACCACTAAAACCCATGAGACTTGTAGTTTTCAAAAATATTTTCATTTTTGATGAGACGCCGAATGAAACCAGTTTAATCGCCGGCAACCGAAAACCCGCGATTTCCCGTAAATCCCGTATAGTCGAATGTATACAAAGAAAGTACCCAGGGAGTAAACTCATTTCCCGAACGATTTTTAAAATTATTTTTTCACCACTAAAACCCATGAGACTTGTAGTTTTCAAAAATATTTTCATTTTTGATGAGACGCCGAATGAAAGCAGTTTAATCGCCGGCAACCGAAAACCCGCGATTTCCCGTAAATCCCGTATAGTCGAATGTATACAAAGAAAGTACCCAGGGAGTAAACTCATTTCCCGAACGATTTTTAAAATTATTTTTTCACCACTAAAACCAATGAGACTTGTAGTTTTCAAAAATATTTTCATTTTTGATGAGACGCCGAATGAAACCAGTTTAATCTCCGGCAACCGAAAACCCGCGATTTCCCGTAAATCCCGGCTCGGCCTATAGTCGAATGTATACAAAGAAAGTACCCAGGGAGTAAACTCATTTCCCGAACGATTTTTAAAATTATTTTTTCACCACTAAAACCCATGAGACTTGTAGTTTTCAAAAATTTCATTTTTGATGAGACGCCGAATGAAAGCAGTTTAATCGCCGGCAACCGAAAACCCGCGATTTCCCGTAAATCCCGTATAGTCGAATGTATACAAAGAAAGTACCCAGGGAGTAAACTCATTTCCCGAACGATTTTTAAAATTATTTTTTCACCACTAAAACCCATGAGACTTGTAGTTTTCAAAAATATTTTCATTTTTGATGAGACGCCGAATGAAACCAGTTTAATCTCCGGCAACCGAAAACCCGCGATTTCCCGTAAATCCCGGGCTCGGCCCGTATAGTCGAATGTATACAAAGAAAGTACCCAGGGAGTAAACTCATTTCCCGAACGATTTTTAAAATTATTTTTTCACCACTAAAACCCATGAGACTTGTAGTTTTAAAATATTTTCATTTTTGATGAGACGCCGAATGAAAGCAGTTTAATCGCCGGCAACCGAAACCCGCGATTTCCCGTAAATCCCGTATAGTCGAATGTATACAAAGAAAGTACCCAGGGAGTAAACTCATTTCCCGAACGATTTTTAAAATTATTTTTTCACCACTAAAACCCATGAGACTTGTAGTTTTCAAAAATATTTTCATTTTTGATGAGACGCCGAATGAAACCAGTTTAATCGCCGGCAACCGAAAACCCGCGATTTCCCGTAAATCCCGTATAGTCGAATGTATACAAAGAAAGTACCCAGGGAGTAAACTCATTTCCCGAACGATTTTTAAAATTATTTTTTCACCACTAAAACCCATGAGACTTGTAGTTTTCAAAAATATTTTCATTTTTGATGAGACGCCGAATGAAAGCAGTTTAATCGCCGGCAACCGAAAACCCGCGATTTCCCGTAAATCCCGGGCTCGCCTATAGTCGAATGTATACAAAGAAAGTACCCAGGGAGTAAACTCATTTCCCGAACGATTTTTAAAATTATTTTTTCACCACTAAAACCCATGAGACTTGTAGTTTTCAAAAATTTTTCATTTTTGATGAGACGCCGAATGAAACCAGTTTAATCGCCGGCAACCGAAAACCCGCGATTTCCCGTAAATCCCGGGCTCTGCCCGTATAGTCGAATGTATACAAAGAAAGTACCCAGGGAGTAAACTCATTTCCCGAACGATTTTTAAAATTATTTTTTCACCACTAAAACCCATGAGACTTGTAGTTTTCAAAAAATTTTCATTTTTGATGAGACGCCGAATGAAAGCAGTTTAATCGCCGGCAACCGAAAACCCGCGATTTCCCGTAAATCCCGGGCTCCCGTATAGTCGAATGTATACAAAGAAAGTACCCAGGGAGTAAACTCATTTCCCGAACGATTTTTAAAATTATTTTTTCACCACTAAAACCCATGAGACTTGTAGTTTTCAAAAATATTTTCATTTTTGATGAGACGCCGAATGAAACCAGTTTAATCCGGCAACCGAAAACCCGCGATTTCCCGTAAATCCGGGCTCGCCTATAGTCGAATGTATACAAAGAAAGTACCCAGGGAGTAAACTCATTTCCCGAACGATTTTTAAAATTATTTTTTCACCACTAAAACCCATGAGACTTGTAGTTTTCAAAAATATTTTCATTTTTGATGAGACGCCGAATGAAAGCAGTTTAATCGCCGGCAACCGAAAACCCGCGATTTCCCGTAAATCCGGGCTCTGCCCGTATAGTCGAATGTATACAAAGAAAGTACCCAGGGAGTAAACTCATTTCCCGAACGATTTTTAAAATTATTTTTTCACCACTAAAACCCATGAGACTTGTAGTTTTCAAAAATATTTTCATTTTTGATGAGACGCCGAATGAAAGCAGTTTAATCGCCGGCAACCGAAAACCCGCGATTTCCCGTAAATCCGGGCTCTGCCCGTATAGTCGAATGTATACAAAGAAAGTACCCAGGGAGTAAACTCATTTCCGAACGATTTTTAAAATTATTTTTTCACCACTAAAACCCATGAGACTTGTAGTTTTCAAAAATTTTTTCATTTTTGATGAGACGCCGAATGAAACCAGTTTAATCTCCGGCAACCGAAAACCCGCGATTTCCCGTAAATCCCGGGCTCGGCCCGTATAGTCGAATGTATACAAAGAAAGTACCCAGGGAGTAAACTCATTTCCCGAACGATTTTTAAAATTATTTTTTCACCACTAAAACCCATGAGACTTGTAGTTTTCAAAATATTTTCATTTTTGATGAGACGCCGAATGAAAGCAGTTTAATCGCCGGCAACCGAAAACCCGCGATTTCCCGTAAATCCCGCCTATAGTCGAATGTATACAAAGAAAGTACCCAGGGAGTAAACTCATTTCCCGAACGATTTTTAAAATTATTTTTTCACCACTAAAACCCATGAGACTTGTAGTTTTCAAAAATATTTTCATTTTTGATGAGACGCCGAATGAAAGCAGTTTAATCTCCGGCAACCGAAAACCCGCGATTTCCCGTAAATCCGGGCTCGCCTATAGTCGAATGTATACAAAGAAAGTACCCAGGGAGTAAACTCATTTCCCGAACGATTTTTAAAATTATTTTTTCACCACTAAAACCCATGAGACTTGTAGTTTTCAAAAATTTTCATTTTTGATGAGACGCCGAATGAAAGCAGTTTAATCGCCGGCAACCGAAAACCCGCGATTTCCCGTAAATCCCGTATAGTCGAATGTATACAAAGAAAGTACCCAGGGAGTAAACTCATTTCCCGAACGATTTTTAAAATTATTTTTTCACCACTAAAACCCATGAGACTTGTAGTTTTCAAAAATGTTTTCATTTTTGATGAGACGCCGAATGAAAGCAGTTTAATCGCCGGCAACCGAAAACCCGCGATTTCCCGTAAATCCCGGGCTCTGCCCGTATAGTCGAATGTATACAAAGAAAGTACCCAGGAAGTAAACTCATTTCCCGAACGATTTTTAAAATTTTTTTTCACCACTAAAACCCATGAGACTTGTAGTTTTCAAAAATGTTTTCATTTTTGATGAGACGCCGAATGAAACCAGTTTAATCTCCGGCAACCGAAAACCCGCGATTTCCCGTAAATCCCGGGCTCCCGTATAGTCGAATGTATACAAAGAAAGTACCCAGGGAGTAAACTCATTTCCCGAACGATTTTTAAAATTATTTTTTCACCACTAAAACCCATGAGACTTGTAGTTTTCAAAAATATTTTCATTTTTGATGAGACGCCGAATGAAAGCAGTTTAATCGCCGGCAACCGAAACCCGCGATTTCCCGTAAATCCCGTATAGTCGAATGTATACAAAGAAAGTACCCAGGGAGTAAACTCATTTCCCGAACGATTTTTAAAATTATTTTTTCACCACTAAAACCCATGAGACTTGTAGTTTTCAAAAATATTTTCATTTTTGATGAGACGCCGAATGAAACCAGTTTAATCTCCGGCAACCGAAAACCCGCGATTTCCCGTAAATCCCGGGCTCGGCCCGTATAGTCGAATGTATACAAAGAAAGTACCCAGGGAGTAAACTCATTTCCCGAACGATTTTTAAAATTATTTTTTCACCACTAAAACCCATGAGACTTGTAGTTTTCAAAAATGTTTTCATTTTTGATGAGACGCCGAATGAAAGCAGTTTAATCGCCGGCAACCGAAAACCCGCGATTTCCCGTAAATCCCGGGCTCGCCCGTATAGTCGAATGTATACAAAGAAAGTACCCAGGGAGTAAACTCATTTCCCGAACGATTTTTAAAATTATTTTTTCACCACTAAAACCCATGAGACTTGTAGTTTTCAAAAAAAATTTCATTTTTGATGAGACGCCGAATGAAAGCAGTTTAATCTCCGGCAACCGAAAACCCGCGATTTCCCGTAAATCCCGGGCTCTGCCCGTATAGTCGAATGTATACAAAGAAAGTACCCAGGGAGTAAACTCATTTCCCGAACGATTTTTAAAATTATTTTTTCACCACTAAAACCCATGAGACTTGTAGTTTTCAAAAATGTTTTCATTTTTGATGAGACGCCGAATGAAAGCAGTTTAATCGCCGGCAACCGAAAACCCGCGATTTCCCGTAAATCCCGGGCTCTGCCCGTATAGTCGAATGTATACAAAGAAAGTACCCAGGGAGTAAACTCATTTCCCGAACGATTTTTAAAATTATTTTTTCACCACTAAAACCCATGAGACTTGTAGTTTTCAAAAATGTTTTCATTTTTGATGAGACGCCGAATGAAAGCAGTTTAATCTCGGCAACCGAAAACCCGCGATTTCCCGTAAATCCCGGGCTCGGCCCGTATAGTCGAATGTATACAAAGAAAGTACCCAGGGAGTAAACTCATTTCCCGAACGATTTTTAAAATTATTTTTTCACCACTAAAACCCATGAGACTTGTAGTTTTCAAAAATATTTTCATTTTTGATGAGACGCCGAATGAAACCAGTTTAATCTCCGGCAACCGAAAACCCGCGATTTCCCGTAAATCCCGGGCTGGACCCGTATAGTCGAATGTATACAAAGAAAGTACCCAGGGAGTAAACTCATTTCCCGAACGATTTTTAAAATTATTTTTTCACCACTAAAACCCATGAGACTTGTAGTTTTCAAAAATTTTCATTTTTGATGAGACGCCGAATGAAACCAGTTTAATCGCCGGCAACCGAAAACCCGCGATTTCCCGTAAATCCCGGGCTCGCCGTATAGTCGAATGTATACAAAGAAAGTACCCAGGGAGTAAACTCATTTCCCGAACGATTTTTAAAATTATTTTTTCACCACTAAAACCCATGAGACTTGTAGTTTTCAAAAATGTTTCATTTTTGATGAGACGCCGAATGAAAGCAGTTTAATCTCCGGCAACCGAAAACCCGCGATTTCCCGTAAATCCGGGCTCGGCCCGTATAGTCGAATGTATACAAAGAAAGTACCCAGGGAGTAAACTCATTTCCCGAACGATTTTTAAAATTATTTTTTCACCACTAAAACCCATGAGACTTGTAGTTTTCAAAAATTTTCATTTTTGATGAGACGCCGAATGAAAGCAGTTTAAGCCGGCAACCGAAAACCCGCGATTTCCCGTAAATCCCGGGCTCGGCCCGTATAGTCGAATGTATACAAAGAAAGTACCCAGGGAGTAAACTCATTTCCCGAACGATTTTTAAAATTATTTTTTCACCACTAAAACCCATGAGACTTGTAGTTTTCAAAAATTTTTCATTTTTGATGAGACGCCGAATGAAAGCAGTTTAATCCGGCAACCGAAAACCCGCGATTTCCCGTAAATCCCGGGCTCGGCCCGTATAGTCGAATGTATACAAAGAAAGTACCCAGGGAGTAAACTCATTTCCCGAACGATTTTTAAAATTATTTTTTCACCACTAAAACCCATGAGACTTGTAGTTTTCAAAAATTTTCATTTTTGATGAGACGCCGAATGAAACCAGTTTAATCTCCGGCAACCGAAAACCCGCGATTTCCCGTAAATCCCGGGCTCGGCCCGTATAGTCGAATGTATACAAAGAAAGTACCCAGGGAGTAAACTCATTTCCCGAACGATTTTTAAAATTATTTTTTCACCACTAAAACCCATGAGACTTGTAGTTTTCAAAAATTTTTCATTTTTGATGAGACGCCGAATGAAAGCAGTTTAATCCGGCAACCGAAAACCCGCGATTTCCCGTAAATCCCGGGCTCGGCCCGTATAGTCGAATGTATACAAAGAAAGTACCCAGGGAGTAAACTCATTTCCCGAACGATTTTTAAAATTATTTTTTCACCACTAAAACCCATGAGACTTGTAGTTTTCAAAAATTTTCATTTTTGATGAGACGCCGAATGAAAGCAGTTTAATCGCCGGCAACCGAAAACCCGCGATTTCCCGTAAATCCCGTATAGTCGAATGTATACAAAGAAAGTACCCAGGGAGTAAACTCATTTCCCGAACGATTTTTAAAATTATTTTTTCACCACTAAAACCCATGAGACTTGTAGTTTTCAAAAATTTTTCATTTTTGATGAGACGCCGAATGAAAGCAGTTTAATCCGGCAACCGAAAACCCGCGATTTCCCGTAAATCCCGGGCTCGCCCGTATAGTCGAATGTATACAAAGAAAGTACCCAGGGAGTAAACTCATTTCCCGAACGATTTTTAAAATTATTTTTTCACCACTAAAACCCATGAGACTTGTAGTTTTCAAAAATGTTTTCATTTTTGATGAGACGCCGAATGAAACCAGTTTAATCGCCGGCAACCGAAAACCCGCGATTTCCCGTAAATCCCGTATAGTCGAATGTATACAAAGAAAGTACCCAGGGAGTAAACTCATTTCCCGAACGATTTTTAAAATTATTTTTTCACCACTAAAACCCATGAGACTTGTAGTTTTCAAAAATATTTTCATTTTTGATGAGACGCCGAATGAAACCAGTTTAATCTCCGGCAACCGAAAACCCGCGATTTCCCGTAAATCCCGGGCTCGCCCGTATAGTCGAATGTATACAAAGAAAGTACCCAGGGAGTAAACTCATTTCCCGAACGATTTTTAAAATTATTTTTTCACCACTAAAACCCATGAGACTTGTAGTTTTCAAAAATTTTTCATTTTTGATGAGACGCCGAATGAAACCAGTTTAATCGCCGGCAACCGAAAACCCGCGATTTCCCGTAAATCCCGTATAGTCGAATGTATACAAAGAAAGTACCCAGGGAGTAAACTCATTTCCCGAACGATTTTTAAAATTATTTTTTCACCACTAAAACCCATGAGACTTGTAGTTTTCAAAAATATTTTCATTTTTGATGAGACGCCGAATGAAAGCAGTTTAATCGCCGGCAACCGAAAACCCGCGATTTCCCGTAAATCCCGTATAGTCGAATGTATACAAAGAAAGTACCCAGGGAGTAAACTCATTTCCCGAACGATTTTTAAAATTATTTTTTCACCACTAAAACCCATGAGACTTGTAGTTTTCAAAAATATTTTCATTTTTGATGAGACGCCGAATGAAAGCAGTTTAATCCGGCAACCGAAAACCCGCGATTTCCCGTAAATCCCGGGCTCGCCCGTATAGTCGAATGTATACAAAGAAAGTACCCAGGGAGTAAACTCATTTCCCGAACGATTTTTAAAATTATTTTTTCACCACTAAAACCCATCTTGTAGTTTTCAAAAATATTTTCATTTTTGATGAGACGCCGAATGAAACCAGTTTAATCCGGCAACCGAAAACCCGCGATTTCCCGTAAATCCCGTATAGTCGAATGTATACAAAGAAAGTACCCAGGGAGTAAACTCATTTCCCGAACGATTTTTAAAATTATTTTTTCACCACTAAAACCCATGAGACTTGTAGTTTTCAAAAATATTTTCATTTTTGATGAGACGCCGAATGAAAGCAGTTTAATCGCCGGCAACCGAAAACCCGCGATTTCCCGTAAATCCCGTATAGTCGAATGTATACAAAGAAAGTACCCAGGAGTAAACTCATTTCCGAACGATTTTTAAAATTATTTTTTCACCACTAAAACCCATGAGACTTGTAGTTTTCAAAAATATTTTCATTTTTGATGAGACGCCGAATGAAACCAGTTTAATCTCCGGCAACCGAAAACCCGCGATTTCCCGTAAATCCCGGGCTCGGCCCGTATAGTCGAATGTATACAAAGAAAGTACCCAGGGAGTAAACTCATTTCCCGAACGATTTTTAAAATTATTTTTTCACCACTAAAACCCATGAGACTTGTAGTTTTCAAAAATTTTCATTTTTGATGAGACGCCGAATGAAAGCAGTTTAATCGCCGGCAACCGAAAACCCGCGATTTCCCCTAAATCCCGGGCTCTGCCCGTATAGTCGAATGTATACAAAGAAAGTACCCAGGAAGTAAACGCATTTCCCGAACGATTTTTAAAATTATTTTTTCACCACTAAAACCCATGAGACTTGTAGTTTTCAAAAATGTTTTCATTTTTGATGAGACGCCGAATGAAACCAGTTTAATCTCCGGCAACCGAAAACCCGCGATTTCCCGTAAATCCCGGGCTCGGCCCGTATAGTCGAATGTATACAAAGAAAGTACCCAGGGAGTAAACTCATTTCCCGAACGATTTTTAAAATTATTTTTTCACCACTAAAACCCATGAGACTTGTAGTTTTCAAAAATATTTTCATTTTTGATGAGACGCCGAATGAAAGCAGTTTAATCCGGCAACCGAAAACCCGCGATTTCCCGTAAATCCCGTATAGTCGAATGTATACAAAGAAAGTACCCAGGGAGTAAACTCATTTCCCGAACGATTTTTAAAATTATTTTTTCACCACTAAAACCCATGAGACTTGTAGTTTTCAAAAATTTTCATTTTTGATGAGACGCCGAATGAAACCAGTTTAATCTCCGGCAACCGAAAACCCGCGATTTCCCGTAAATCCCGGGCTCGCCCGTATAGTCGAATGTATACAAAGAAAGTACCCAGGGAGTAAACTCATTTCCCGAACGATTTTTAAAATTATTTTTTCACCACTAAAACCCATGAGACTTGTAGTTTTCAAAAATATTTTCATTTTTGATGAGACGCCGAATGAAAGCAGTTTAATCGCCGGCAACCGAAAACCCGCGATTTCCCGTAAATCCCGTATAGTCGAATGTATACAAAGAAAGTACCCAGGGAGTAAACTCATTTCCCGAACGATTTTTAAAATTATTTTTTCACCACTAAAACCCATGAGACTTGTAGTTTTCAAAAATATTTTCATTTTTGATGAGACGCCGAATGAAAGCAGTTTAATCCGGCAACCGAAAACCCGCGATTTCCCGTAAATCCCGTATAGTCGAATGTATACAAAGAAAGTACCCAGGGAGTAAACTCATTTCCGAACGATTTTTAAAATTATTTTTTCACCACTAAAACCCATGAGACTTGTAGTTTTCAAAAATATTTTCATTTTTGATGAGACGCCGAATGAAAGCAGTTTAATCTCCGGCAACCGAAAACCCGCGATTTCCCGTAAATCCCGGGCTCGGCCTATAGTCGAATGTATACAAAGAAAGTACCCAGGGAGTAAACTCATTTCCCGAACGATTTTTAAAATTATTTTTTCACCACTAAAACCCATGAGACTTGTAGTTTTCAAAAATGTTTTCATTTTTGATGAGACGCCGAATGAAAGCAGTTTAATCGCCGGCAACCGAAAACCCGCGATTTCCCGTAAATCCCGGGCTCGGCCCGTATAGTCGAATGTATACAAAGAAAGTACCCAGGGAGTAAACTCATTTCCCGAACGATTTTTAAAATTATTTTTTCACCACTAAAACCCATGAGACTTGTAGTTTTCAAAAATGTTTTCATTTTTGATGAGACGCCGAATGAAAGCAGTTTAATCTCCGGCAACCGAAAACCCGCGATTTCCCGTAAATCCCGGGCTCGGCCCGTATAGTCGAATGTATACAAAGAAAGTACCCAGGGAGTAAACTCATTTCCCGAACGATTTTTAAAATTATTTTTTCACCACTAAAACCCATGAGACTTGTAGTTTTCAAAAATATTTTCATTTTTGATGAGACGCCGAATGAAAGCAGTTTAATCGCCGGCAACCGAAAACCCGCGATTTCCCGTAAATCCCGTATAGTCGAATGTATACAAAGAAAGTACCCAGGGAGTAAACTCATTTCCCGAACGATTTTTAAAATTATTTTTTCACCACTAAAACCCATGAGACTTGTAGTTTTCAAAAATATTTTCATTTTTGATGAGACGCCGAATGAAAGCAGTTTAATCCGGCAACCGAAAACCCGCGATTTCCCGTAAATCCCGGGCTCGCCCGTATAGTCGAATGTATACAAAGAAAGTACCCAGGGAGTAAACTCATTTCCCGAACGATTTTTAAAATTATTTTTTCACCACTAAAACCCATGAGACTTGTAGTTTTCAAAAATATTTTCATTTTTGATGAGACGCCGAATGAAACCAGTTTAATCGCCGGCAACCGAAAACCCGCGATTTCCCGTAAATCCCGGGCTCGCCCGTATAGTCGAATGTATACAAAGAAAGTACCCAGGGAGTAAACTCATTTCCCGAACGATTTTTAAAATTATTTTTTCACCACTAAAACCCATGAGACTTGTAGTTTTCAAAAATGTTTTCATTTTTGATGAGACGCCGAATGAAAGCAGTTTAATCTCCGGCAACCGAAAACCCGCGATTTCCCGTAAATCCCGGGCTCGGCCCGTATAGTCGAATGTATACAAAGAAAGTACCCAGGGAGTAAACTCATTTCCCGAACGATTTTTAAAATTATTTTTTCACCACTAAAACCCATGAGACTTGTAGTTTTCAAAAATATTTTCATTTTTGATGAGACGCCGAATGAAAGCAGTTTAATCGCCGGCAACCGAAAACCCGCGATTTCCCGTAAATCCCGTATAGTCGAATGTATACAAAGAAAGTAAGCAGGGAGTAAACTCATTTCCCGAACGATTTTTAAAATTATTTTTTCACCACTAAAACCCATGAGACTTGTAGTTTTCAAAAATATTTTCATTTTTGATGAGACGCCGAATGAAACCAGTTTAATCTCCGGCAACCGAAAACCCGCGATTTCCCGTAAATCCCGGGCTCGGCCCGTATAGTCGAATGTATACAAAGAAAGTACCCAGGGAGTAAACTCATTTCCCGAACGATTTTTAAAATTATTTTTTCACCACTAAAACCCATGAGACTTGTAGTTTTCAAAAATGTTTTCATTTTTGATGAGACGCCGAATGAAAGCAGTTTAATCCGGCAACCGAAAACCCGCGATTTCCCGTAAATCCCGGGCTGCCCGTATAGTCGAATGTATACAAAGAAAGTACCCAGGGAGTAAACTCATTTCCCGAACGATTTTTAAAATTTTTTTTCACCACTAAAACCCATGAGACTTGTAGTTTTCAAAAATGTTTTCATTTTTGATGAGACGCCGAATGAAACCAGTTTAATCTCCGGCAACCGAAAACCCGCGATTTCCCGTAAATCCCGGGCTCGGCCCGTATAGTCGAATGTATACAAAGAAAGTACCCAGGGAGTAAACTCATTTCCCGAACGATTTTTAAAATTATTTTTTCACCACTAAAACCCATGAGACTTGTAGTTTTCAAAAATATTTTCATTTTTGATGAGACGCCGAATGAAAGCAGTTTAATCGCCGGCAACCGAAACCCGCGATTTCCCGTAAATCCCGTATAGTCGAATGTATACAAAGAAAGTACCCAGGGAGTAAACTCATTTCCCGAACGATTTTTAAAATTATTTTTTCACCACTAAAACCCATGAGACTTGTAGTTTTCAAAAATATTTTCATTTTTGATGAGACGCCGAATGAAACCAGTTTAATCTCCGGCAACCGAAAACCCGCGATTTCCCGTAAATCCCGGGCTCGGCCCTATAGTCGAATGTATACAAAGAAAGTACCCAGGGAGTAAACTCATTTCCCGAACGATTTTTAAAATTATTTTTTCACCACTAAAACCCATGAGACTTGTAGTTTTCAAAAATTTTTTTTTTGATGAGACGCCGAATGAAAGCAGTTTAATCGCCGGCAACCGAAAACCCGCGATTTCCCGTAAATCCCGGGCTCGCCCTATAGTCGAATGTATACAAAGAAAGTACCCAGGGAGTAAACTCATTTCCCGAACGATTTTTAAAATTATTTTTTCACCACTAAAACCCATGAGACTTGTAGTTTTCAAAAATGTTTTCATTTTTGATGAGACGCCGAATGAAACCAGTTTAATCGCCGGCAACCGAAAACCCGCGATTTCCCGTAAATCCCGGGCTCTGCCCGTATAGTCGAATGTATACAAAGAAAGTACCCAGGGAGTAAACTCATTTCCCGAACGATTTTTAAAATTATTTTTTCACCACTAAAACCCATGAGACTTGTAGTTTTCAAAAATTTTTTTTTGATGAGACGCCGAATGAAACCAGTTTAATCTCGGCAACCGAAAACCCGCGATTTCCCGTAAATCCCGGGCTCGGCCCGTATAGTCGAATGTATACAAAGAAAGTACCCAGGGAGTAAACTCATTTCCCGAACGATTTTTAAAATTATTTTTTCACCACTAAAACCCATGAGACTTGTAGTTTTCAAAAATATTTTCATTTTTGATGAGACGCCGAATGAAAGCAGTTTAATCGCCGGCAACCGAAAACCCGCGATTTCCCGTAAATCCCGTATAGTCGAATGTATACAAAGAAAGTACCCAGGGAGTAAACTCATTTCCCGAACGATTTTTAAAATTATTTTTTCACCACTAAAACCCATGAGACTTGTAGTTTTCAAAAATATTTTCATTTTTGATGAGACGCCGAATGAAACCAGTTTAATCGCCGGCAACCGAAAACCCGCGATTTCCCGTAAATCCCGGCTCGCCCTATAGTCGAATGTATACAAAGAAAGTACCCAGGGAGTAAACTCATTTCCCGAACGATTTTTAAAATTATTTTTTCACCACTAAAACCCATGAGACTTGTAGTTTTCAAAAATTTTCATTTTTGATGAGACGCCGAATGAAAGCAGTTTAATCGCCGGCAACCGAAAACCCGCGATTTCCCGTAAATCCGGGCTCGCCCGTATAGTCGAATGTATACAAAGAAAGTACCCAGGGAGTAAACTCATTTCCCGAACGATTTTTAAAATTATTTTTTCACCACTAAAACCCATGAGACTTGTAGTTTTCAAAAATTTTCAATTTTGAGGAGACGCCGAATGAAACCAGTTTAATCTCCGGCAACCGAAAACCCGCGATTTCCCGTAAATCCCGGGCTCTGCCCGTATAGTCGAATGTATACAAAGAAAGTACCCAGGGAGTAAACTCATTTCCGAACGATTTTTAAAATTATTTTTTCACCACTAAAACCCATGAGACTTGTAGTTTTCAAAAATGTTTTCATTTTTGATGAGACGCCGAATGAAAGCAGTTTAATCGCCGGCAACCGAAAACCCGCGATTTCCCGTAAATCCCGGGCTCTGCCCGTATAGTCGAATGTATACAAAGAAAGTACCCAGGGAGTAAACTCATTTCCCGAACGATTTTTAAAATTATTTTTTCACCACTAAAACCCATGAGACTTGTAGTTTTCAAAAATGTTTTCATTTTTGATGAGACGCCGAATGAAACCAGTTTAATCTCGGCAACCGAAAACCCGCGATTTCCCGTAAATCCCGGGCTCGGCCCGTATAGTCGAATGTATACAAAGAAAGTACCCAGGGAGTAAACTCATTTCCCGAACGATTTTTAAAATTATTTTTTCACCACTAAAACCCATGAGACTTGTAGTTTTCAAAAATTTTCATTTTTGATGAGACGCCGAATGAAAGCAGTTTAATCGCCGGCAACCGAAAACCCGCGATTTCCCGTAAATCCCGGGCTCGCCCGTATAGTCGAATGTATACAAAGAAAGTACCCAGGGAGTAAACTCATTTCCCGAACGATTTTTAAAATTATTTTTTCACCACTAAAACCCATGAGACTTGTAGTTTTCAAAAATTTTCATTTTTGATGAGACGCCGAATGAAAGCAGTTTAATCTCCGGCAACCGAAAACCCGCGATTTCCCGTAAATCCCGGGCTCGGCCCGTATAGTCGAATGTATACAAAGAAAGTACCCAGGGAGTAAACTCATTTCCCGAACGATTTTTAAAATTATTTTTTCACCACTAAAACCCATGAGACTTGTAGTTTTCAAAAATTTTCATTTTTGATGAGACGCCGAATGAAAGCAGTTTAATCGCCGGCAACCGAAAACCCGCGATTTCCCGTAAATCCCGGGCTCTGCCCGTATAGTCGAATGTATACAAAGAAAGTACCCAGGGAGTAAACTCATTTCCCGAACGATTTTTAAAATTATTTTTTCACCACTAAAACCCATGAGACTTGTAGTTTTCAAAAATGTTTTCATTTTTGATGAGACGCCGAATGAAACCAGTTTAATCCGGCAACCGAAAACCCGCGATTTCCCGTAAATCCCGGGCTCGGCCCGTATAGTCGAATGTATACAAAGAAAGTACCCAGGGAGTAAACTCATTTCCCGAACGATTTTTAAAATTATTTTTTCACCACTAAAACCCATGAGACTTGTAGTTTTCAAAAATATTTTCATTTTTGATGAGACGCCGAATGAAAGCAGTTTAATCTCCGGCAACCGAAAACCCGCGATTTCCCGTAAATCCCGTATAGTCGAATGTATACAAAGAAAGTAGCAGGGAGTAAACTCATTTCCCGAACGATTTTTAAAATTATTTTTTCACCACTAAAACCCATGAGACTTTAGTTTTCAAAAAATTTTCATTTTTGATGAGACGCCGAATGAAAGCAGTTTAATCTCCGGCAACCGAAAACCCGCGATTTCCCGTAAATCCGGGCCCGTATAGTCGAATGTATACAAAGAAAGTACCCAGGGAGTAAACTCATTTCCCGAACGATTTTTAAAATTATTTTTTCACCACTAAAACCCATGAGACTTGTAGTTTTCAAAAATTTTCATTTTTGATGAGACGCCGAATGAAAGCAGTTTAATCGCCGGCAACCGAAAACCCGCGATTTCCCGTAAATCCCGGCTCGGCCCGTATAGTCGAATGTATACAAAGAAAGTACCCAGGGAGTAAACTCATTTCCCGAACGATTTTTAAAATTATTTTTTCACCACTAAAACCCATGAGACTTGTAGTTTTCAAAAATGTTTTCATTTTTGATGAGACGCCGAATGAAAGCAGTTTAATCCGGCAACCGAAAACCCGCGATTTCCCGGGCTCCCGTATAGTCGAATGTATACAAAGAAAGTACCCAGGGAGTAAACTCATTTCCCGAACGATTTTTAAAATTATTTTTTCACCACTAAAACCCATGAGACTTTAGTTTTCAAAAATGTTTTCATTTTTGATGAGACGCCGAATGAAACCAGTTTAATCGCCGGCAACCGAAAACCCGCGATTTCCCGTAAATCCCGGGCTCGGCCCGTATAGTCGAATGTATACAAAGAAAGTACCCAGGAGTAAACTCATTTCCCGAACGATTTTTAAAATTATTTTTTCACCACTAAAACCCATGAGACTTGTAGTTTTCAAAAATTTTCATTTTTGATGAGACGCCGAATGAAAGCAGTTTAATCGCCGGCAACCGAAAACCCGCGATTTCCCGTAAATCCCGGGCTCTCCCGTATAGTCGAATGTATACAAAGAAAGTACCCAGGGAGTAAACTCATTTCCCGAACGATTTTTAAAATTATTTTTTCACCACTAAAACCCATGAGACTTGTAGTTTTCAAAAATTTTTCATTTTTGATGAGACGCCGAATGAAACCAGTTTAATCGCCGGCAACCGAAAACCCGCGATTTCCCGTAAATCCCGGGCTCGGCCCGTATAGTCGAATGTATACAAAGAAAGTACCCAGGGAGTAAACTCATTTCCCGAACGATTTTTAAAATTATTTTTTCACCACTAAAACCCATGAGACTTGTAGTTTTCAAAAATTTTTCATTTTTGATGAGACGCCGAATGAAACCAGTTTAATCGCCGGCAACCGAAAACCCGCGATTTCCCGTAAATCCCGGGCTCTGCCCGTATAGTCGAATGTATACAAAGAAAGTACCCAGGGAGTAAACTCATTTCCCGAACGATTTTTAAAATTATTTTTTCACCACTAAAACCCATGACTTGTAGTTTTCAAAAATGTTTTTCATTTTTGGAGACGCCGAATGAAACCAGTTTAATCTCCGGCAACCGAAAACCCGCGATTTCCCGGGCTCGGCCCGTATAGTCGAATGTATACAAAGAAAGTACCCAGGGAGTAAACTCATTTCCCGAACGATTTTTAAAATTATTTTTTCACCACTAAAACCCATGAGACTTGTAGTTTTCAAAAATATTTTCATTTTTGATGAGACGCCGAATGAAAGCAGTTTAATCGCGGCAACCGAAAACCCGCGATTTCCCGTAAATCCCGTATAGTCGAATGTATACAAAGAAAGTACCAGGGAGTAAACTCATTTCCCGAACGATTTTTAAAATTATTTTTTCACCACTAAAACCCATGAGACTTGTAGTTTTCAAAAATTTTTCATTTTTGATGAGACGCCGAATGAAACCAGTTTAATCGCCGGCAACCGAAAACCCGCGATTTCCCGTAAATCCCGGGCTCTGCCCGTATAGTCGAATGTATACAAAGAAAGTACCCAGGGAGTAAACTCATTTCCCGAACGATTTTTAAAATTATTTTTTCACCACTAAAACCCATGAGACTTGTAGTTTTCAAAAATGTTCATTTTTGATGAGACGCCGAATGAAAGCAGTTTAATCGCCGGCAACCGAAAACCCGCGATTTCCCGTAAATCCCGGGCTCTGCCCGTATAGTCGAATGTATACAAAGAAAGTACCCAGGGAGTAAACTCATTTCCCGAACGATTTTTAAAATTATTTTTTCACCACTAAAACCCATGAGACTTGTAGTTTTCAAAAATGTTTTCATTTTTGATGAGACGCCGAATGAAAGCAGTTTAATCGCCGGCAACCGAAACCCGCGATTTCCCGTAAATCCCGGGCTCTGCCCGTATAGTCGAATGTATACAAAGAAAGTACCCAGGGAGTAAACTCATTTCCCGAACGATTTTTAAAATTATTTTTTCACCACTAAAACCCATGAGACTTGTAGTTTTCAAAAATTTTTCATTTTTGATGAGACGCCGAATGAAACCAGTTTAATCCGGCAACCGAAAACCCGCGATTTCCCGTAAATCCGGGCTCGGCCCGTATAGTCGAATGTATACAAAGAAAGTAACCCAGGGAGTAAACTCATTTCCCGAACGATTTTTAAAATTATTTTTTCACCACTAAAACCCATGAGACTTGTAGTTTTCAAAAATATTTTCATTTTTGATGAGACGCCGAATGAAACCAGTTTAATCTCCGGCAACCGAAAACCCGCGATTTCCCGTAAATCCCGTATAGTCGAATGTATACAAAGAAAGTACCCAGGAGTAAACTCATTTCCGAACGATTTTTAAAATTATTTTTTCACCACTAAAACCCATGAGACTTGTAGTTTTCAAAAAATTTTCATTTTTGATGAGACGCCGAATGAAAGCAGTTTAATCGCCGGCAACCGAAACCCGCGATTTCCCGTAAATCCCGTATAGTCGAATGTATACAAAGAAAGTACCCAGGGAGTAAACTCATTTCCCGAACGATTTTTAAAATTATTTTTTCACCACTAAAACCCATGAGACTTGTAGTTTTCAAAAATATTTTCATTTTTGATGAGACGCCGAATGAAACCAGTTTAATCTCCGGCAACCAAACCCGCGATTTCCCGTAAATCCCGGGCTCGGCCCGTATAGTCGAATGTATACAAAGAAAGTACCCAGGAGTAAACTCATTTCCGAACGATTTTTAAAATTATTTTTTCACCACTAAAACCATGAGACTTGTAGTTTTCAAAAATGTTTTCATTTTTGATGAGACGCCGAATGAAACCAGCTTAATCTCCGGCAACCGAAAAAACGCGATTTCCCGTAAATCCCGGGCTCGGCCCGTATAGTCGAATGTATACAAAGAAAGTACCCAGGGAGTAAACTCATTTCCCGAACGATTTTTAAAATTATTTTTTCACCACTAAAACCCATGAGACTTGTAGTTTTCAAAAATATTTTCATTTTTGATGAGACGCCGAATGAAACCAGTTTAATCTCCGGCAACCGAAAACCCGCGATTTCCCGTAAATCCCGATAGTCGAATGTATACAAAGAAAGTACCCAGGGAGTAAACTCATTTCCCGAACGATTTTTAAAATTATTTTTTCACCACTAAAACCCATGAGACTTGTAGTTTTCAAAAATATTTTCATTTTTGATGAGACGCCGAATGAAAGCAGTTTAATCCGGCAACCGAAAACCCGCGATTTCCCGTAAATCCGGGCTCGCCCTATAGTCGAATGTATACAAAGAAAGTACCCAGGGAGTAAACTCATTTCCCGAACGATTTTTAAAATTATTTTTTCACCACTAAAACCCATGAGACTTGTAGTTTTCAAAAATGTTTTCATTTTTGATGAGACGCCGAATGAAACCAGTTTAATCGCCGGCAACCGAAAACCCGCGATTTCCCGTAAATCCCGGGCTCGGCCCGTATAGTCGAATGTATACAAAGAAAGTACCCAGGGAGTAAACTCATTTCCCGAACGATTTTTAAAATTATTTTTTCACCACTAAAACCCATGAGACTTGTAGTTTTCAAAAATGTTTTCATTTTTGATGAGACGCCGAATGAAAGCAGTTTAATCGCCGGCAACCGAAAACCCGCGATTTCCCGTAAATCCCGGGCTCGGCCCGTATAGTCGAATGTATACAAAGAAAGTACCCAGGGAGTAAACTCATTTCCCGAACGATTTTTAAAATTATTTTTTCACCACTAAAACCCATGAGACTTGTAGTTTTCAAAAATATTTTCATTTTTGATGAGACGCCGAATGAAACCAGTTTAATCGCCGGCAACCGAAAACCCGCGATTTCCCGTAAATCCCGTATAGTCGAATGTATACAAAGAAAGTACCCAGGGAGTAAACTCATTTCCCGAACGATTTTTAAAATTATTTTTTCACCACTAAAACCCATGAGACTTGTAGTTTTCAAAAATATTTTCATTTTTGATGAGACGCCGAATGAAAGCAGTTTAATCCGGCAAAAACCCGCGATTTCCCGTAAATCCCGGGCTCGCCCTATAGTCGAATGTATACAAAGAAAGTACCCAGGGAGTAAACTCATTTCCCGAACGATTTTTAAAATTATTTTTTCACCACTAAAACCCATGAGACTTGTAGTTTTCAAAAATGTTTTTTTTTGATGAGACGCCGAATGAAAGCAGTTTAATCGCGGCAACCGAAAACCCGCGATTTCCCGTAAATCCCGGGCTCGGCCCGTATAGTCGAATGTATACAAAGAAAGTACCCAGGAGTAAACTCATTTCCCGAACGATTTTTAAAATTATTTTTTCACCACTAAAACCCATGAGACTTGTAGTTTTCAAAAATTTTCATTTTTGATGAGACGCCGAATGAAAGCAGTTTAATCGCCGGCAACCGAAAACCCGCGATTTCCCGTAAATCCCGTATAGTCGAATGTATACAAAGAAAGTACCCAGGGAGTAAACTCATTTCCCGAACGATTTTTAAAATTATTTTTTCACCACTAAAACCCATGAGACTTGTAGTTTTCAAAAATTTCATTTTTGATGAGACGCCGAATGAAACCAGTTTAATCTCCGGCAACCGAAAACCCGCGATTTCCCGTAAATCCCGGGCTCGCCCGTATAGTCGAATGTATACAAAGAAAGTACCCAGGGAGTAAACTCATTTCCCGAACGATTTTTAAAATTATTTTTTCACCACTAAAACCCATGAGACTTGTAGTTTTCAAAAATTTTTCATTTTTGATGAGACGCCGAATGAAACCAGTTTAATCCGGCAACCGAAAACCCGCGATTTCCCGTAAATCCCGGGCTCGGCCCGTATAGTCGAATGTATACAAAGAAAGTACCCAGGGAGTAAACTCATTTCCCGAACGATTTTTAAAATTATTTTTTCACCACTAAAACCCATGAGACTTGTAGTTTTCAAAAATGTTTTCATTTTTGATGAGACGCCGAATGAAACCAGTTTAATCCGGCAACCGAAAACCCGCGATTTCCCGTAAATCCCGGGCTCGGCCCGTATAGTCGAATGTATACAAAGAAAGTACCCAGGGAGTAAACTCATTTCCGAACGATTTTTAAAATTATTTTTTCACCACTAAAACCCATGAGACTTGTAGTTTTCAAAAATGTTTTCATTTTTGATGAGACGCCGAATGAAAGCAGTTTAATCCGGCAACCGAAAACCCGCGATTTCCCGTAAATCCCGGGCTCGGCCCGTATAGTCGAATGTATACAAAGAAAGTACCCAGGGAGTAAACTCATTTCCGAACGATTTTTAAAATTATTTTTTCACCACTAAAACCCATGAGACTTGTAGTTTTCAAAAATTTTTCATTTTTGATGAGACGCCGAATGAAAGCAGTTTAATCGCCGGCAACCGAAAACCCGCGATTTCCCGTAAATCCCGTATAGTCGAATGTATACAAAGAAAGTACCCAGGGAGTAAACTCATTTCCGAACGATTTTTAAAATTATTTTTTCACCACTAAAACCCATGAGACTTGTAGTTTTCAAAAATATTTTCATTTTTGATGAGACGCCGAATGAAACCAGTTTAATCCGGCAACCGAAAACCCGCGATTTCCCGTAAATCCCGGGCTCGGCCCTATAGTCGAATGTATACAAAGAAAGTACCCAGGGAGTAAACTCATTTCCCGAACGATTTTTAAAATTATTTTTTCACCACTAAAACCCATGAGACTTGTAGTTTTCAAAAATGTTTTCATTTTTGATGAGACGCCGAATGAAAGCAGTTTAATCGCCGGCAACCGAAAACCCGCGATTTCCCGTAAATCCCGGGCTCGGCCCGTATAGTCGAATGTATACAAAGAAAGTACCCAGGGAGTAAACTCATTTCCCGAACGATTTTTAAAATTATTTTTTCACCACTAAAACCCATGAGACTTGTAGTTTTCAAAAATGTTTTCATTTTTGATGAGACGCCGAATGAAAGCAGTTTAATCTCCGGCAACCGAAAACCCGCGATTTCCCGTAAATCCCGGGCTCTGCCCGTATAGTCGAATGTATACAAAGAAAGTACCCAGGAGTAAACTCATTTCCGAACGATTTTTAAAATTATTTTTTCACCACTAAAACCCATGAGACTTGTAGTTTTCAAAAATATTTTCATTTTTGATGAGACGCCGAATGAAAGCAGTTTAATCGCCGGCAACCGAAAACCCGCGATTTCCCGTAAATCCCCTCGCCCGTATAGTCGAATGTATACAAAGAAAGTACCCAGGGAGTAAACTCATTTCCCGAACGATTTTTAAAATTATTTTTTCACCACTAAAACCCATGAGACTTGTAGTTTTCAAAAATTTTCATTTTTGATGAGACGCCGAATGAAAGCAGTTTAATCTCCGGCAACCGAAAACCCGCGATTTCCCGTAAATCCCGGGCTCGGCCCGTATAGTCGAATGTATACAAAGAAAGTACCCAGGGAGTAAACTCATTTCCCGAACGATTTTTAAAATTATTTTTTCACCACTAAAACCCATGAGACTTGTAGTTTTCAAAAATTTTCATTTTTGATGAGACGCCGAATGAAACCAGTTTAATCGCCGGCAACCGAAAACCCGCGATTTCCCGTAAATCCCGGGCTCGGCCCGTATAGTCGAATGTATACAAAGAAAGTACCCAGGGAGTAAACTCATTTCCCGAACGATTTTTAAAATTATTTTTTCACCACTAAAACCCATGAGACTTGTAGTTTTCAAAAATTTTTCATTTTTGATGAGACGCCGAATGAAAGCAGTTTAATCGCCGGCAACCGAAAACCCGCGATTTCCCGTAAATCCCGGGCTCCCCGTATAGTCGAATGTATACAAAGAAAGTACCCAGGGAGTAAACTCATTTCCGAACGATTTTTAAAATTATTTTTTCACCACTAAAACCCATGAGACTTGTAGTTTTCAAAAATTTTCATTTTTGATGAGACGCCGAATGAAACCAGTTTAATCGCCGGCAACCGAAAACCCGCGATTTCCCGTAAATCCCGTATAGTCGAATGTATACAAAGAAAGTACCCAGGGAGTAAACTCATTTCCCGAACGATTTTTAAAATTATTTTTTCACCACTAAAACCCATGAGACTTGTAGTTTTCAAAAATATTTTCATTTTTGATGAGACGCCGAATGAAAGCAGTTTAATCGCCGGCAACCGAAAACCCGCGATTTCCCGTAAATCCCGGGCTCGCCCTATAGTCGAATGTATACAAAGAAAGTACCCAGGGAGTAAACTCATTTCCCGAACGATTTTTAAAATTTTTTTCACCACTAAAACCCATGAGACTTGTAGTTTTCAAAAATTTTCATTTTTGATGAGACGCCGAATGAAAGCAGTTTAATCGCCGGCAACCGAAAACCCGCGATTTCCCGTAAATCCCGGGCTCTGCCCGTATAGTCGAATGTATACAAAGAAAGTACCCAGGGAGTAAACTCATTTCCGAACGATTTTTAAAATTATTTTTTCACCACTAAAACCCATGAGACTTGTAGTTTTCAAAAATTTTCATTTTTGATGAGACGCCGAATGAAAGCAGTTTAATCGCCGGCAACCGAAAACCCGCGATTTCCCGTAAATCCCGGCTCGGCCCGTATAGTCGAATGTATACAAAGAAAGTACCCAGGGAGTAAACTCATTTCCGAACGATTTTTAAAATTATTTTTTCACCACTAAAACCCATGAGACTTGTAGTTTTCAAAAATTTTCATTTTTGATGAGACGCCGAATGAAAGCAGTTTAATCCGGCAACCGAAAACCCGCGATTTCCCGTAAATCCCGTATAGTCGAATGTATACAAAGAAAGTACCCAGGAGTAAACTCATTTCCCGAACGATTTTTAAAATTATTTTTTCACCACTAAAACCCATGAGACTTGTAGTTTTCAAAAATTTTCATTTTTGATGAGACGCCGAATGAAAGCAGTTTAATCGCCGGCAACCGAAAACCCGCGATTTCCCGTAAATCCCGGGCTCGCCCTATAGTCGAATGTATACAAAGAAAGTACCCAGGGAGTAAACTCATTTCCCGAACGATTTTTAAAATTATTTTTTCACCACTAAAACCCATGAGACTTGTAGTTTTCAAAAATTTTTCATTTTTGATGAGACGCCGAATGAAACCAGTTTAATCCGGCAACCGAAAACCCGCGATTTCCCGTAAATCCCGTATAGTCGAATGTATACAAAGAAAGTACCCAGGGAGTAAACTCATTTCCCGAACGATTTTTAAAATTATTTTTTCACCACTAAAACCCATGAGACTTGTTTTTCAAAAATATTTTCATTTTTGATGAGACGCCGAATGAAAGCAGTTTAATCGCCGGCAACCGAAAACCCGCGATTTCCCGTAAATCCCGGGCTCGCCCGTATAGTCGAATGTATACAAAGAAAGTACCCAGGAGTAAACTCATTTCCGAACGATTTTTAAAATTATTTTTTCACCACTAAAACCCATGAGACTTGTAGTTTTCAAAAATGTTTTCATTTTTGATGAGACGCCGAATGAAACCAGTTTAATCGCCGGCAACCGAAAACCCGCGATTTCCCGTAAATCCCGGGCTCGGCCCGTATAGTCGAATGTATACAAAGAAAGTACCCAGGGAGTAAACTCATTTCCCGAACGATTTTTAAAATTATTTTTTCACCACTAAAACCCATGAGACTTGTAGTTTTCAAAAATGTTCATTTTTGATGAGACGCCGAATGAAAGCAGTTTAATCCGGCAACCGAAAACCCGCGATTTCCCGTAAATCCCGGGCTCGGCCCGTATAGTCGAATGTATACAAAGAAAGTACCCAGGGAGTAAACTCATTTCCCGAACGATTTTTAAAATTATTTTTTCACCACTAAAACCCATGAGACTTGTAGTTTTCAAAAATGTTTTCATTTTTGATGAGACGCCGAATGAAACCAGTTTAATCGCCGGCAACCGAAAACCCGCGATTTCCCGTAAATCCCGGGCTCGGCCCGTATAGTCGAATGTATACAAAGAAAGTACCCAGGGAGTAAACTCATTTCCCGAACGATTTTTAAAATTATTTTTTCACCACTAAAACCCATGAGACTTGTAGTTTTCAAAAATTTTTCATTTTTGATGAGACGCCGAATGAAAGCAGTTTAATCGCCGGCAACCGAAAACCCGCGATTTCCCGTAAATCCCGTATAGTCGAATGTATACAAAGAAAGTACCCAGGAGTAAACTCATTTCCCGAACGATTTTTAAAATTATTTTTTCACCACTAAAACCCATGAGACTTGTAGTTTTCAAAAATATTTTCATTTTTGATGAGACGCCGAATGAAACCAGTTTAATCTCCGGCAACCGAAAACCCGCGATTTCCCGTAAATCCGGGCTCGGCCCGTATAGTCGAATGTATACAAAGAAAGTACCCAGGGAGTAAACTCATTTCCCGAACGATTTTTAAAATTATTTTTTCACCACTAAAACCCATGAGACTTGTAGTTTTCAAAAATGTTTTCATTTTTGATGAGACGCCGAATGAAAGCAGTTTAATCGCCGGCAACCGAAAACCCGCGATTTCCCGTAAATCCCGGGCTCGCCCGTATAGTCGAATGTATACAAAGAAAGTACCCAGGGAGTAAACTCATTTCCCGAACGATTTTTAAAATTATTTTTTCACCACTAAAACCCATGAGACTTGTAGTTTTCAAAAATGTTTTCATTTTTGATGAGACGCCGAATGAAACCAGTTTAATCTCCGGCAACCGAAAACCCGCGATTTCCCGTAAATCCCGGGCTCGGCCCGTATAGTCGAATGTATACAAAGAAAGTACCCAGGAGTAAACTCATTTCCGAACGATTTTTAAAATTATTTTTTCACCACTAAAACCCATGAGACTTGTAGTTTTCAAAAATATTTTCATTTTTGATGAGACGCCGAATGAAAGCAGTTTAATCGCCGGCAACCGAAAACCCGCGATTTCCCGTAAATCCGGCTCGCCCGTATAGTCGAATGTATACAAAGAAAGTACCCAGGGAGTAAACTCATTTCCCGAACGATTTTTAAAATTATTTTTTCACCACTAAAACCCATGAGACTTGTAGTTTTCAAAAATTTTTCATTTTTGATGAGACGCCGAATGAAAGCAGTTTAATCGCCGGCAACCGAAAACCCGCGATTTCCCGTAAATCCCG
>JASGCC010002210.1:0-29795 GCA_030067915.1 Hydractinia echinata | reverse complement strand
TCCCGAACGATTTTTAAAATTATTTTTTCACCACTAAACCCATGAGACTTATGTAGTTTCAAAAATATTTTCATTTTTGATGAGACGCCGAATGAAAGCAGTTTAATCGCCGGCAACCGAAAACCCGCGATTTCCCGTAAATTCCCGTATAGTCGAATGTATACAAAGAAAGTAAGCAGGGAGTAAACTCATTTCCCGAACGATTTTTAAAATTATTTTTTCACCACTAAAACCCATGAGACTTGTAGTTTTCAAAAATATTTTCATTTTTGATGAGACGCCGAATGAAAGCAGTTTAATCGCCGGCAACCGAAAACCCGCGATTTCCCGTAAATCCCGTATAGTCGAATGTATACAAAGAAAGTAAGCAGGAGTAAACTCATTTCCCGAACGATTTTTAAAATTATTTTTTCACCACTAAAACCCATGAGACTTGTAGTTTTCAAAAATATTTTCATTTTTGATGAGACGCCGAATGAAAGCAGTTTAATCGCCGGCAACCGAAAACCCGCGATTTCCCGTAAATCCCGTATAGTCGAATGTATACAAAGAAAGTAAGCAGGGAGTAAACTCATTTCCCGAACGATTTTTAAAATTATTTTTTCACCACTAAAACCCATGAGACTTGTAGTTTTCAAAAATATTTTCATTTTTGATGAGACGCCGAATGAAAGCAGTTTAATCGCCGGCAACCGAAAACCCGCGATTTCCCGTAAATCCCGATCCCGTATAGTCGAATGTATACAAAGAAAGTAAGCAGGGAGTAAACTCATTTCCCGAACGATTTTTAAAATTATTTTTTCACCACTAAAACCCATGAGACTTGTAGTTTTCAAAAATATTTCATTTTTGATGAGACGCCGAATGAAAGCAGTTTAATCGCCGGCAACCGAAAACCCGCGATTTCCCGTAAATCCCGTATAGTCGAATGTATACAAAGAAAGTAAGCAGGGAGTAAACTCATTTCCCGAACGATTTTTAAAATTATTTTTTCACCACTAAAACCCATGAGACTTGTAGTTTTCAAAAATATTTTCATTTTTGATGAGACGCCGAATGAAAGCAGTTTAATCGCCGGCAACGAAAACCCGCGATTTCCCGTAAATCCCGTATAGTCGAATGTATACAAAGAAAGTAAGCAGGGAGTAAACTCATTTCCCGAACGATTTTTAAAATTATTTTTTCACCACTAAAACCCATGAGACTTGTAGTTTTCAAAAATATTTTCATTTTTGATGAGACGCCGAATGAAAGCAGTTTAATCGCCGGCAACCGAAAACCCGCGATTTCCCGTAAATCCCGTATAGTCGAATGTATACAAAGAAAGTAAGCAGGGAGTAAACTCATTTCCCGAACGATTTTTAAAATTATTTTTTCACCACTAAAACCCATGAGACTTGTAGTTTTCAAAAATATTTTCATTTTTGATGAGACGCCGAATGAAAGCAGTTTAATCCGGCAACCGAAAACCCGCGATTTCCCGTAAATTCCCGTATAGTCGAATGTATACAAAGAAAGTAAGCAGGGAGTAAACTCATTTCCCGAACGATTTTTAAAATTATTTTTTCACCACTAAAACCCATGAGACTTGTAGTTTTCAAAAATATTTTCATTTTTGATGAGACGCCGAATGAAAGCAGTTTAATCGCCGGCAACCGAAAACCCGCGATTTCCCGTAAATCCCGTATAGTCGAATGTATACAAAGAAAGTAAGCAGGGAGTAAACTCATTTCCCGAACGATTTTTAAAATTATTTTTTCACCACTAAAACCCATGAGACTTGTAGTTTTCAAAAATATTTTCATTTTTGATGAGACGCCGAATGAAAGCAGTTTAATCGCCGGCAACCGAAAACCCGCGATTTCCCGTAAATCCCGTATAGTCGAATGTATACAAAGAAAGTAAGCAGGGAGTAAACTCATTTCCCGAACGATTTTTAAAATTATTTTTTCACCACTAAAACCCATGAGACTTGTAGTTTTCAAAAATTTTTCATTTGATGAGACGCCGAGAAAGCAGTTTTGCCCGCCGCGATTTCCCGTAAATCCCGTATAGTCGTGTATACAAAGAAAGTAAGCAGGGAGTCTCATCTTCCGAACGTTTTTAAAATTATTTTTTCACCACTAAAACCCATGAGACTTGTAGTTTTCAAAAATATTTTCATTTTTGATGAGACGATGAAGCAGTTTAATCGCCAACCCGCGATTTCCCGTAAATCCCGTATAGTCGAATTATACAAAGAAAGTAAGCAGGGAGTAAACTCAACGATTTAATTTTTTTTTTTCACCACTAAAACCCATGAGACTTGTAGTTTTCAAAATATTTTCATTTTGATGAGACGCCGAATGAAAGCAGTTTAATCGCCGGCAACCGAAAACCCGCGATTTCCCGTAAATCCCGTATAGTCGATATTATCAAAAAAGTAAGCAGGGAGTAAACTCATTTCCCGAACGATTTTTAAAATTATTTTTTCACCACTAAAACCCATGAGACTTGTAGTTTTCAAAAATATTTTCATTTTTGATGAGACGCCGAATGAAAGCAGTTTAATCGCCGGCAACCGAAAACCCGCGATTTCCCGTAAATCCCGTATAGTCGAATGTATACAAAGAAAGTAAGCAGGGAGTAAACTCATTTCCCGAACGATTTTTAAAATTATTTTTTCACCACTAAAACCCATGAGACTTGTAGTTTTCAAAAATATTTTCATTTTTGATGAGACGCCGAATGAAAGCAGTTTAATCGCCGGCAACCGAAAACCCGCGATTTCCCGTAAATCCCGTATAGTCGAATGTATACAAAGAAAGTAAGCAGGGAGTAAACTCATTTCCCGAACGATTTTTAAAATTATTTTTTCACCACTAAAACCCATGAGACTTGTAGTTTTCAAAAATATTTTCATTTTTGATGAGACGCCGAATGAAAGCAGTTTAATCGCCGGCAACCGAAAACCGCGATTTCCCGTAAATCCCGTATAGTCGAATGTATACAAAGAAAGTAAGCAGGGAGTAAACTCATTTCCCGAACGATTTTTAAAATTATTTTTTCACCACTAAAACCCATGAGACTTGTAGTTTTCAAAAATATTTTCATTTTTGATGAGACGCCGAATGAAAGCAGTTTAATCGCCGGCAACCGAAAACCCGCGATTTCCCGTAAATCCCGTATAGTCGAATGTATACAAAGAAAGTAAGCAGGGAGTAAACTCATTTCCCGAACGATTTTTAAAATTATTTTTTCACCACTAAAACCCATGAGACTTGTAGTTTTCAAAAATATTTTCATTTTTGATGAGACGCCGAATGAAAGCAGTTTAATCGCCGGCAACCGAAAACCCGCGATTTCCCGTAAATCCCGTATAGTCGAATGTATACAAAGAAAGTAAGCAGGGAGTAAACTCATTTCCCGAACGATTTTTAAAATTATTTTTTCACCACTAAAACCCATGAGACTTGTAGTTTTCAAAAATATTTTCATTTTTGATGAGACGCCGAATGAAAGCAGTTTAATCGCCGGCAACCGAAAACCCGCGATTTCCCGTAAATCCCGTATAGTCGAATGTATACAAAGAAAGTAAGCAGGGAGTAAACTCATTTCCCGAACGA
The DNA here is from genome assembly GCA_030067915.1 of Hydractinia echinata. Classification (NCBI taxonomy): domain Eukaryota; kingdom Metazoa; phylum Cnidaria; class Hydrozoa; order Anthoathecata; family Hydractiniidae; genus Hydractinia; species Hydractinia echinata. The sequence goes on along the minus strand of JASGCC010002210.1, from coordinate 26,190 downwards.
TTTTTAAAATTATTTTTTCACCACTAAAACCCATGAGACTTGTAGTTTTCAAAAATATTTTCATTTTTGATGAGACGCCGAATGAAAGCAGTTTAATCGCCGGCAACCGAAAACCCGCGATTTCCCGTAAATTCCCGTATAGGAATGTATACAAAGAAAGTAAGCAGGGAGTAAACTCATTTCCCGAACGATTTTTAAAATTATTTTTTCACCACTAAAACCCATGAGACTTGTAGTTTTCAAAAATATTTTCATTTTTGATGAGACGCCGAATGAAAGCAGTTTAATCGCCGGCAACCGAAAACCCGCGATTTCCCGTAAATCCCGTATAGTCGAATGTATACAAAGAAAGTAAGCAGGGAGTAAACTCATTTCCCGAACGATTTTTAAAATTATTTTTTCACCACTAAAACCCATGAGACTTGTAGTTTTCAAAAATATTTTCATTTTTGATGAGACGCCGAATGAAAGCAGTTTAATCGCCGGCAACCGAAAACCCGCGATTTCCCGTAAATCCCGTATAGTCGAATGTATACAAAGAAAGTAAGCAGGGAGTAAACTCATTTCCCGAACGATTTTTAAAATTATTTTTTCACCACTAAAACCCATGAGACTTGTAGTTTTCAAAAATATTTTCATTTTTGATGAGACGCCGAATGAAAGCAGTTTAATCGCCGGCAACCGAAAACCCGCGATTTCCCGTAAATCCCGTATAGTCGAATGTATACAAAGAAAGTAAGCAGGGAGTAAACTCATTTCCCGAACGATTTTTAAAATTATTTTTTCACCACTAAAACCCATGAGACTTGTAGTTTTCAAAAATATTTTCATTTTTGATGAGACGCCGAATGAAAGCAGTTTAATCGCCGGCAACCGAAAACCCGCGATTTCCCGTAAATCCCGATCGGCCCGTATAGTCGAATGTATACAAAGAAAGTAAGCAGGGAGTAAACTCATTTCCCGAACGATTTTTAAAATTATTTTTTCACCACTAAAACCCATGAGACTTGTAGTTTTCAAAAATATTTTCATTTTTGATGAGACGCCGAATGAAAGCAGTTTAATCGCCGGCAACCGAAAACCCGCGATTTCCCGTAAATCCCGTATAGTCGAATGTATACAAAGAAAGTAAGCAGGGAGTAAACTCATTTCCCGAACGATTTTTAAAATTATTTTTTCACCACTAAAACCCATGAGACTTGTAGTTTTCAAAAATATTTTCATTTTTGATGAGACGCCGAATGAAAGCAGTTTAATCGCCGGCAACCGAAAACCCGCGATTTCCCGTAAATCCCGTATAGTCGAATGTATACAAAGAAAGTAAGCAGGGAGTAAACTCATTTCCCGAACGATTTTTAAAATTATTTTTTCACCACTAAAACCCATGAGACTTGTAGTTTTCAAAAATATTTTCATTTTTGATGAGACGCCGAATGAAAGCAGTTTAATCGCCGGCAACCGAAAACCCGCGATTTCCCGTAAATCCCGTATAGTCGAATGTATACAAAGAAAGTAAGCAGGGAGTAAACTCATTTCCCGAACGATTTTTAAAATTATTTTTTCACCACTAAAACCCATGAGACTTGTAGTTTTCAAAAATATTTTCATTTTTGATGAGACGCCGAATGAAAGCAGTTTAATCGCCGGCAACCGAAAACCCGCGATTTCCCGTAAATCCCGTATAGTCGAATGTATACAAAGAAAGTAAGCAGGGAGTAAACTCATTTCCCGAACGATTTTTAAAATTATTTTTTCACCACTAAAACCCATGAGACTTGTAGTTTTCAAAAATATTTTCATTTTTGATGAGACGCCGAATGAAAGCAGTTTAATCGCCGGCAACCGAAAACCCGCGATTTCCCGTAAATCCCGTATAGTCGAATGTATACAAAGAAAGTAAGCAGGGAGTAAACTCATTTCCCGAACGATTTTTAAAATTATTTTTTCACCACTAAAACCCATGAGACTTGTAGTTTTCAAAAATATTTTCATTTTTGATGAGACGCCGAATGAAAGCAGTTTAATCGCCGGCAACCGAAAACCCGCGATTTCCCGTAAATCCCGTATAGTCGAATGTATACAAAGAAAGTAAGCAGGGAGTAAACTCATTTCCCGAACGATTTTTAAAATTATTTTTTCACCACTAAAACCCATGAGACTTGTAGTTTTCAAAAATATTTTCATTTTTGATGAGACGCCGAATGAAAGCAGTTTAATCGCCGGCAACCGAAAACCCGCGATTTCCCGTAAATCCCGTATAGTCGAATGTATACAAAGAAAGTAAGCAGGGAGTAAACTCATTTCCCGAACGATTTTTAAAATTATTTTTTCACCACTAAAACCCATGAGACTTGTAGTTTTCAAAAATATTTTCATTTTTGATGAGACGCCGAATGAAAGCAGTTTAATCGCCGGCAACCGAAAACCCGCGATTTCCCGTAAATCCCGTATAGTCGAATGTATACAAAGAAAGTAAGCAGGGAGTAAACTCATTTCCCGAACGATTTTTAAAATTATTTTTTCACCACTAAAACCCATGAGACTTGTAGTTTTCAAAAATATTTTCATTTTTGATGAGACGCCGAATGAAAGCAGTTTAATCGCCGGCAACCGAAAACCCGCGATTTCCCGTAAATCCCGTATAGTCGAATGTATACAAAGAAAGTAAGCAGGGAGTAAACTCATTTCCCGAACGATTTTTAAAATTATTTTTTCACCACTAAAACCCATGAGACTTGTAGTTTTCAAAAATATTTTCATTTTTGATGAGACGCCGAATGAAAGCAGTTTAATCGCCGGCAACCGAAAACCCGCGATTTCCCGTAAATCCCGTATAGTCGAATGTATACAAAGAAAGTAAGCAGGGAGTAAACTCATTTCCCGAACGATTTTTAAAATTATTTTTTCACCACTAAAACCCATGAGACTTGTAGTTTTCAAAAATATTTTCATTTTTGATGAGACGCCGAATGAAAGCAGTTTAATCGCCGGCAACCGAAAACCCGCGATTTCCCGTAAATCCCGTATAGTCGAATGTATACAAAGAAAGTAAGCAGGGAGTAAACTCATTTCCCGAACGATTTTTAAAATTATTTTTTCACCACTAAAACCCATGAGACTTGTAGTTTTCAAAAATATTTTCATTTTTGATGAGACGCCGAATGAAAGCAGTTTAATCGCCGGCAACCGAAAACCCGCGATTTCCCGTAAATCCCGTATAGTCGAATGTATACAAAGAAAGTAAGCAGGGAGTAAACTCATTTCCCGAACGATTTTTAAAATTATTTTTTCACCACTAAAACCCATGAGACTTGTAGTTTTCAAAAATATTTTCATTTTTGATGAGACGCCGAATGAAAGCAGTTTAATCGCCGGCAACCGAAAACCCGCGATTTCCCGTAAAATCCCGTATAGTCGAATGTATACAAAGAAAGTAAGCAGGGAGTAAACTCATTTCCCGAACGATTTTTAAAATTATTTTTTCACCACTAAAACCCATGAGACTTGTAGTTTTCAAAAATATTTTCATTTTTGATGAGACGCCGAATGAAAGCAGTTTAATCGCCGGCAACCGAAAACCCGCGATTTCCCGTAAATCCCGTATAGTCGAATGTATACAAAGAAAGTAAGCAGGGAGTAAACTCATTTCCCGAACGATTTTTAAAATTATTTTTTCACCACTAAAACCCATGAGACTTGTAGTTTTCAAAAATATTTTCATTTTTGATGAGACGCCGAATGAAAGCAGTTTAATCGCCGGCAACCGAAAACCCGCGATTTCCCGTAAATCCCGTATAGTCGAATGTATACAAAGAAAGTAAGCAGGGAGTAAACTCATTTCCCGAACGATTTTTAAAATTATTTTTTCACCACTAAAACCCATGAGACTTGTAGTTTTCAAAAATATTTTCATTTTTGATGAGACGCCGAATGAAAGCAGTTTAATCGCCGGCAACCGAAAACCCGCGATTTCCCGTAAATCCCGTATAGTCGAATGTATACAAAGAAAGTAAGCAGGGAGTAAACTCATTTCCCGAACGATTTTTAAAATTATTTTTTCACCACTAAAACCCATGAGACTTGTAGTTTTCAAAAATATTTTCATTTTTGATGAGACGCCGAATGAAAGCAGTTTAATCGCCGGCAACCGAAAACCCGCGATTTCCCGTAAATCCCGTATAGTCGAATGTATACAAAGAAAGTAAGCAGGGAGTAAACTCATTTCCCGAACGATTTTTAAAATTATTTTTTCACCACTAAAACCCATGAGACTTGTAGTTTTCAAAAATATTTTCATTTTTGATGAGACGCCGAATGAAAGCAGTTTAATCGCCGGCAACCGAAAACCCGCGATTTCCCGTAAATCCCGTATAGTCGAATGTATACAAAGAAAGTAAGCAGGGAGTAAACTCATTTCCCGAACGATTTTTAAAATTATTTTTTCACCACTAAAACCCATGAGACTTGTAGTTTTCAAAAATATTTTCATTTTTGATGAGACGCCGAATGAAAGCAGTTTAATCGCCGGCAACCGAAAACCCGCGATTTCCCGTAAATCCCGTATAGTCGAATGTATACAAAGAAAGTAAGCAGGGAGTAAACTCATTTCCCGAACGATTTTTAAAATTATTTTTTCACCACTAAAACCCATGAGACTTGTAGTTTTCAAAAATATTTTCATTTTTGATGAGACGCCGAATGAAAGCAGTTTAATCGCCGGCAACCGAAAACCCGCGATTTCCCGTAAATCCCGTATAGTCGAATGTATACAAAGAAAGTAAGCAGGGAGTAAACTCATTTCCCGAACGATTTTTAAAATTATTTTTTCACCACTAAAACCCATGAGACTTGTAGTTTTCAAAAATATTTTCATTTTTGATGAGACGCCGAATGAAAGCAGTTTAATCGCCGGCAACCGAAAACCCGCGATTTCCCGTAAATCCCGTATAGTCGAATGTATACAAAGAAAGTAAGCAGGGAGTAAACTCATTTCCCGAACGATTTTTAAAATTATTTTTTCACCACTAAAACCCATGAGACTTGTAGTTTTCAAAAATATTTTCATTTTTGATGAGACGCCGAATGAAAGCAGTTTAATCGCCGGCAACCGAAAACCCGCGATTTCCCGTAAATCCCGTATAGTCGAATGTATACAAAGAAAGTAAGCAGGGAGTAAACTCATTTCCCGAACGATTTTTAAAATTATTTTTTCACCACTAAAACCCATGAGACTTGTAGTTTTCAAAAATATTTTCATTTTTGATGAGACGCCGAATGAAAGCAGTTTAATCGCCGGCAACCGAAAACCCGCGATTTCCCGTAAATCCCGTATAGTCGAATGTATACAAAGAAAGTAAGCAGGGAGTAAACTCATTTCCCGAACGATTTTTAAAATTATTTTTTCACCACTAAAACCCATGAGACTTGTAGTTTTCAAAAATATTTTCATTTTTGATGAGACGCCGAATGAAAGCAGTTTAATCGCCGGCAACCGAAAACCCGCGATTTCCCGTAAATCCCGTATAGTCGAATGTATACAAAGAAAGTAAGCAGGGAGTAAACTCATTTCCCGAACGATTTTTAAAATTATTTTTTCACCACTAAAACCCATGAGACTTGTAGTTTTCAAAAATATTTTCATTTTTGATGAGACGCCGAATGAAAGCAGTTTAATCGCCGGCAACCGAAAACCCGCGATTTCCCGTAAATCCCGTATAGTCGAATGTATACAAAGAAAGTAAGCAGGGAGTAAACTCATTTCCCGAACGATTTTTAAAATTATTTTTTCACCACTAAAACCCATGAGACTTGTAGTTTTCAAAAATATTTTCATTTTTGATGAGACGCCGAATGAAAGCAGTTTAATCGCCGGCAACCGAAAACCCGCGATTTCCCGTAAATCCCGTATAGTCGAATGTATACAAAGAAAGTAAGCAGGGAGTAAACTCATTTCCCGAACGATTTTTAAAATTATTTTTTCACCACTAAAACCCATGAGACTTGTAGTTTTCAAAAATATTTTCATTTTTGATGAGACGCCGAATGAAAGCAGTTTAATCGCCGGCAACCGAAAACCCGCGATTTCCCGTAAATCCCGTATAGTCGAATGTATACAAAGAAAGTAAGCAGGGAGTAAACTCATTTCCCGAACGATTTTTAAAATTATTTTTTCACCACTAAAACCCATGAGACTTGTAGTTTTCAAAAATATTTTCATTTTTGATGAGACGCCGAATGAAAGCAGTTTAATCGCCGGCAACCGAAAACCCGCGATTTCCCGTAAATCCCGTATAGTCGAATGTATACAAAGAAAGTAAGCAGGGAGTAAACTCATTTCCCGAACGATTTTTAAAATTATTTTTTCACCACTAAAACCCATGAGACTTGTAGTTTTCAAAAATATTTTCATTTTTGATGAGACGCCGAATGAAAGCAGTTTAATCGCCGGCAACCGAAAACCCGCGATTTCCCGTAAATCCCGTATAGTCGAATGTATACAAAGAAAGTAAGCAGGGAGTAAACTCATTTCCCGAACGATTTTTAAAATTATTTTTTCACCACTAAAACCCATGAGACTTGTAGTTTTCAAAAATATTTTCATTTTTGATGAGACGCCGAATGAAAGCAGTTTAATCGCCGGCAACCGAAAACCCGCGATTTCCCGTAAATCCCGTATAGTCGAATGTATACAAAGAAAGTAAGCAGGGAGTAAACTCATTTCCCGAACGATTTTTAAAATTATTTTTTCACCACTAAAACCCATGAGACTTGTAGTTTTCAAAAATATTTTCATTTTTGATGAGACGCCGAATGAAAGCAGTTTAATCGCCGGCAACCGAAAACCCGCGATTTCCCGTAAATCCCGTATAGTCGAATGTATACAAAGAAAGTAAGCAGGGAGTAAACTCATTTCCCGAACGATTTTTAAAATTATTTTTTCACCACTAAAACCCATGAGACTTGTAGTTTTCAAAAATATTTTCATTTTTGATGAGACGCCGAATGAAAGCAGTTTAATCGCCGGCAACCGAAAACCCGCGATTTCCCGTAAATCCCGTATAGTCGAATGTATACAAAGAAAGTAAGCAGGGAGTAAACTCATTTCCCGAACGATTTTTAAAATTATTTTTTCACCACTAAAACCCATGAGACTTGTAGTTTTCAAAAATATTTTCATTTTTGATGAGACGCCGAATGAAAGCAGTTTAATCGCCGGCAACCGAAAACCCGCGATTTCCCGTAAATCCCGTATAGTCGAATGTATACAAAGAAAGTAAGCAGGGAGTAAACTCATTTCCCGAACGATTTTTAAAATTATTTTTTCACCACTAAAACCCATGAGACTTGTAGTTTTCAAAAATATTTTCATTTTTGATGAGACGCCGAATGAAAGCAGTTTAATCGCCGGCAACCGAAAACCCGCGATTTCCCGTAAATCCCGTATAGTCGAATGTATACAAAGAAAGTAAGCAGGGAGTAAACTCATTTCCCGAACGATTTTTAAAATTATTTTTTCACCACTAAAACCCATGAGACTTGTAGTTTTCAAAAATATTTTCATTTTTGATGAGACGCCGAATGAAAGCAGTTTAATCGCCGGCAACCGAAAACCCGCGATTTCCCGTAAATCCCGTATAGTCGAATGTATACAAAGAAAGTAAGCAGGGAGTAAACTCATTTCCCGAACGATTTTTAAAATTATTTTTTCACCACTAAAACCCATGAGACTTGTAGTTTTCAAAAATATTTTCATTTTTGATGAGACGCCGAATGAAAGCAGTTTAATCGCCGGCAACCGAAAACCCGCGATTTCCCGTAAAATCCCGTATAGTCGAATGTATACAAAGAAAGTAAGCAGGGAGTAAACTCATTTCCCGAACGATTTTTAAAATTATTTTTTCACCACTAAAACCCATGAGACTTGTAGTTTTCAAAAATATTTTCATTTTTGATGAGACGCCGAATGAAAGCAGTTTAATCGCCGGCAACCGAAAACCCGCGATTTCCCGTAAATCCCGTATAGTCGAATGTATACAAAGAAAGTAAGCAGGGAGTAAACTCATTTCCCGAACGATTTTTAAAATTATTTTTTCACCACTAAAACCCATGAGACTTGTAGTTTTCAAAAATATTTTCATTTTTGATGAGACGCCGAATGAAAGCAGTTTAATCGCCGGCAACCGAAAACCCGCGATTTCCCGTAAATCCCGTATAGTCGAATGTATACAAAGAAAGTAAGCAGGGAGTAAACTCATTTCCCGAACGATTTTTAAAATTATTTTTTCACCACTAAAACCCATGAGACTTGTAGTTTTCAAAAATATTTTCATTTTTGATGAGACGCCGAATGAAAGCAGTTTAATCGCCGGCAACCGAAAACCCGCGATTTCCCGTAAATCCCGTATAGTCGAATGTATACAAAGAAAGTAAGCAGGGAGTAAACTCATTTCCCGAACGATTTTTAAAATTATTTTTTCACCACTAAAACCCATGAGACTTGTAGTTTTCAAAAATATTTTCATTTTTGATGAGACGCCGAATGAAAGCAGTTTAATCGCCGGCAACCGAAAACCCGCGATTTCCCGTAAATCCCGTATAGTCGAATGTATACAAAGAAAGTAAGCAGGGAGTAAACTCATTTCCCGAACGATTTTTAAAATTATTTTTTCACCACTAAAACCCATGAGACTTGTAGTTTTCAAAAATATTTTCATTTTTGATGAGACGCCGAATGAAAGCAGTTTAATCGCCGGCAACCGAAAACCCGCGATTTCCCGTAAATCCCGTATAGTCGAATGTATACAAAGAAAGTAAGCAGGGAGTAAACTCATTTCCCGAACGATTTTTAAAATTATTTTTTCACCACTAAAACCCATGAGACTTGTAGTTTTCAAAAATATTTTCATTTTTGATGAGACGCCGAATGAAAGCAGTTTAATCGCCGGCAACCGAAAACCCGCGATTTCCCGTAAATCCCGTATAGTCGAATGTATACAAAGAAAGTAAGCAGGGAGTAAACTCATTTCCCGAACGATTTTTAAAATTATTTTTTCACCACTAAAACCCATGAGACTTGTAGTTTTCAAAAATATTTTCATTTTTGATGAGACGCCGAATGAAAGCAGTTTAATCGCCGGCAACCGAAAACCCGCGATTTCCCGTAAATCCCGTATAGTCGAATGTATACAAAGAAAGTAAGCAGGGAGTAAACTCATTTCCCGAACGATTTTTAAAATTATTTTTTCACCACTAAAACCCATGAGACTTGTAGTTTTCAAAAATATTTTCATTTTTGATGAGACGCCGAATGAAAGCAGTTTAATCGCCGGCAACCGAAAACCCGCGATTTCCCGTAAATCCCGTATAGTCGAATGTATACAAAGAAAGTAAGCAGGGAGTAAACTCATTTCCCGAACGATTTTTAAAATTATTTTTTCACCACTAAAACCCATGAGACTTGTAGTTTTCAAAAATATTTTCATTTTTGATGAGACGCCGAATGAAAGCAGTTTAATCGCCGGCAACCGAAAACCCGCGATTTCCCGTAAATCCCGTATAGTCGAATGTATACAAAGAAAGTAAGCAGGGAGTAAACTCATTTCCCGAACGATTTTTAAAATTATTTTTTCACCACTAAAACCCATGAGACTTGTAGTTTTCAAAAATATTTTCATTTTTGATGAGACGCCGAATGAAAGCAGTTTAATCGCCGGCAACCGAAAACCCGCGATTTCCCGTAAATCCCGTATAGTCGAATGTATACAAAGAAAGTAAGCAGGGAGTAAACTCATTTCCCGAACGATTTTTAAAATTATTTTTTCACCACTAAAACCCATGAGACTTGTAGTTTTCAAAAATATTTTCATTTTTGATGAGACGCCGAATGAAAGCAGTTTAATCGCCGGCAACCGAAAACCCGCGATTTCCCGTAAATCCCGTATAGTCGAATGTATACAAAGAAAGTAAGCAGGGAGTAAACTCATTTCCCGAACGATTTTTAAAATTATTTTTTCACCACTAAAACCCATGAGACTTGTAGTTTTCAAAAATATTTTCATTTTTGATGAGACGCCGAATGAAAGCAGTTTAATCGCCGGCAACCGAAAACCCGCGATTTCCCGTAAATCCCGTATAGTCGAATGTATACAAAGAAAGTAAGCAGGGAGTAAACTCATTTCCCGAACGATTTTTAAAATTATTTTTTCACCACTAAAACCCATGAGACTTGTAGTTTTCAAAAATATTTTCATTTTTGATGAGACGCCGAATGAAAGCAGTTTAATCGCCGGCAACCGAAAACCCGCGATTTCCCGTAAATCCCGTATAGTCGAATGTATACAAAGAAAGTAAGCAGGGAGTAAACTCATTTCCCGAACGATTTTTAAAATTATTTTTTCACCACTAAAACCCATGAGACTTGTAGTTTTCAAAAATATTTTCATTTTTGATGAGACGCCGAATGAAAGCAGTTTAATCGCCGGCAACCGAAAACCCGCGATTTCCCGTAAATCCCGTATAGTCGAATGTATACAAAGAAAGTAAGCAGGGAGTAAACTCATTTCCCGAACGATTTTTAAAATTATTTTTTCACCACTAAAACCCATGAGACTTGTAGTTTTCAAAAATATTTTCATTTTTGATGAGACGCCGAATGAAAGCAGTTTAATCGCCGGCAACCGAAAACCCGCGATTTCCCGTAAATCCCGTATAGTCGAATGTATACAAAGAAAGTAAGCAGGGAGTAAACTCATTTCCCGAACGATTTTTAAAATTATTTTTTCACCACTAAAACCCATGAGACTTGTAGTTTTCAAAAATATTTTCATTTTTGATGAGACGCCGAATGAAAGCAGTTTAATCGCCGGCAACCGAAAACCCGCGATTTCCCGTAAATCCCGTATAGTCGAATGTATACAAAGAAAGTAAGCAGGGAGTAAACTCATTTCCCGAACGATTTTTAAAATTATTTTTTCACCACTAAAACCCATGAGACTTGTAGTTTTCAAAAATATTTTCATTTTTGATGAGACGCCGAATGAAAGCAGTTTAATCGCCGGCAACCGAAAACCCGCGATTTCCCGTAAATCCCGTATAGTCGAATGTATACAAAGAAAGTAAGCAGGGAGTAAACTCATTTCCCGAACGATTTTTAAAATTATTTTTTCACCACTAAAACCCATGAGACTTGTAGTTTTCAAAAATATTTTCATTTTTGATGAGACGCCGAATGAAAGCAGTTTAATCGCCGGCAACCGAAAACCCGCGATTTCCCGTAAATCCCGTATAGTCGAATGTATACAAAGAAAGTAAGCAGGGAGTAAACTCATTTCCCGAACGATTTTTAAAATTATTTTTTCACCACTAAAACCCATGAGACTTGTAGTTTTCAAAAATATTTTCATTTTTGATGAGACGCCGAATGAAAGCAGTTTAATCGCCGGCAACCGAAAACCCGCGATTTCCCGTAAATCCCGTATAGTCGAATGTATACAAAGAAAGTAAGCAGGGAGTAAACTCATTTCCCGAACGATTTTTAAAATTATTTTTCACCACTAAAACCCATGAGACTTGTAGTTTTCAAAAATATTTTCATTTTTGATGAGACGCCGAATGAAAGCAGTTTAATCGCCGGCAACCGAAAACCCGCGATTTCCCGTAAATCCCGTATAGTCGAATGTATACAAAGAAAGTAAGCAGGAGTAAACTCATTTCCCGAACGATTTTTAAAATTATTTTTTCACCACTAAAACCCATGAGACTTGTAGTTTTCAAAAATATTTTCATTTTTGATGAGACGCCGAATGAAAGCAGTTTAATCGCCGGCAACCGAAAACCCGCGATTTCCCGTAAATCCCGTATAGTCGAATGTATACAAAGAAAGTAAGCAGGGAGTAAACTCATTTCCCGAACGATTTTTAAAATTATTTTTTCACCACTAAAACCCATGAGACTTGTAGTTTTCAAAAATATTTTCATTTTTGATGAGACGCCGAATGAAAGCAGTTAATCGCCGGCAACCGAAAACCCGCGATTTCTGCGTAAATCCCGTATAAGTGCGAACAGTATACCAAGCAAGTAAGCAGGGAGTACACTATTTCCCCGACGAATTTGTTAAAATTTATATTCTTCCAACCACAAAACCCATGAAGTGTCGTTCAAAAAAATATTTTCATTTTTGATTAGACGCCGAATGAAGCAGTATTAAAATCGTCGTGCAACGAAACCCGTGGACGTTGATCCCGTAAATCACGGACTCGGCCCGTAATTCGAATGTATATCAAAGGAAAGTAATACAGGGAGTAGAACTCATTTCCCGAACCGATTTTCTAAATTATTTTTTCACCACTAAATACCCATCAGACTTGTAGTTTTCAACAAAATTTATCATTTTTGATGAGACGCCGAATGAAAGCAGTTTACACTCGCCGGCCAGCCGAAAAGACCCGCGATTTCACGTAACTTCCCGTATAGTCGGAATGTCATACACAAGAAAAGTAAGCAGGGAGTAAACTCATGGATTCGCGAAACGATTTTTAAAATTATTTTTTCACCACTAAAACCCATGAGACTTGTAGTTTTCAAAAATATTTTCATTTTTGATGAGACGCCGAATGAAAGCAGTTTAATCGCCGGCAACCGAAAACCCGCGATTTCCCGTAAATCCCCCGTATAGTCGAATGTATACAAAGAAAGTAAGCAGGGAGTAAACTCATTTCCCGAACGATTTTTAAAATTATTTTTTCACCACTAAAACCCATGAGACTTGTAGTTTTCAAAAATATTTTCATTTTTGATGAGACGCCGAATGAAAGCAGTTTAATCGCCGGCAACCGAAAACCCGCGATTTCCCGTAAATCCCGTATAGTCGAATGTATACAAAGAAAGTAAGCAGGGAGTAAACTCATTTCCCGAACGATTTTTAAAATTATTTTTTCACCACTAAAACCCATGAGACTTGTAGTTTTCAAAAATATTTTCATTTTTGATGAGACGCCGAATGAAAGCAGTTTAATCGCCGGCAACCGAAAACCCGCGATTTCCCGTAAATCCCGTATAGTCGAATGTATACAAAGAAAGTAAGCAGGGAGTAAACTCATTTCCCGAACGATTTTTAAAATTATTTTTTCACCACTAAAACCCATGAGACTTGTAGTTTTCAAAAATATTTTCATTTTTGATGAGACGCCGAATGAAAGCAGTTTAATCGCCGGCAACCGAAAACCCGCGATTTCCCGTAAATCCCGTATAGTCGAATGTATACAAAGAAAGTAAGCAGGGAGTAAACTCATTTCCCGAACGATTTTTAAAATTATTTTTTCACCACTAAAACCCATGAGACTTGTAGTTTTCAAAAATATTTTCATTTTTGATGAGACGCCGAATGAAAGCAGTTTAATCGCCGGCAACCGAAAACCCGCGATTTCCCGTAAATCCCCCGTATAGTCGAATGTATACAAAGAAAGTAAGCAGGGAGTAAACTCATTTCCCGAACGATTTTTAAAATTATTTTTTCACCACTAAAACCCATGAGACTTGTAGTTTTCAAAAATATTTTCATTTTTGATGAGACGCCGAATGAAAGCAGTTTAATCGCCGGCAACCGAAAACCCGCGATTTCCCGTAAATCCCGTATAGTCGAATGTATACAAAGAAAGTAAGCAGGGAGTAAACTCATTTCCCGAACGATTTTTAAAATTATTTTTTCACCACTAAAACCCATGAGACTTGTAGTTTTCAAAAATATTTTCATTTTTGATGAGACGCCGAATGAAAGCAGTTTAATCGCCGGCAACCGAAAACCCGCGATTTCCCGTAAATCCCGTATAGTCGAATGTATACAAAGAAAGTAAGCAGGGAGTAAACTCATTTCCCGAACGATTTTTAAAATTATTTTTTCACCACTAAAACCCATGAGACTTGTAGTTTTCAAAAATATTTTCATTTTTGATGAGACGCCGAATGAAAGCAGTTTAATCGCCGGCAACCGAAAACCCGCGATTTCCCGTAAATATCCCGTATAGTCGAATGTATACAAAGAAAGTAAGCAGGGAGTAAACTCATTTCCCGAACGATTTTTAAAATTATTTTTTCACCACTAAAACCCATGAGACTTGTAGTTTTCAAAAATATTTTCATTTTTGATGAGACGCCGAATGAAAGCAGTTTAATCGCCGGCAACCGAAAACCCGCGATTTCCCGTAAATCCCGACTCGGCCCGTATAGTCGAATGTATACAAAGAAAGTAAGCAGGAGTAAACTCATTTCCCGAACGATTTTTAAAATTATTTTTTCACCACTAAAACCATGAGACTTGTAGTTTTCAAAAAATTTTCATTTTGATGAGACGCCGAATGAAAGCAGTTTAATCGCCGGCAACCGAAAACCCGCGATTTCCCGTAAATCCCGTATAGTCGAATGTATACAAAGAAAGTAAGCAGGGAGTAAACTCATTTCCCGAACGATTTTTAAAATTATTTTTTCACCACTAAAACCCATGAGACTTGTTTTCAAAAATATTTTCATTTTTGATGAGACGCCGAATGAAAGCAGTTTAATCGCCGGCAACCGAAAACCCGCGATTTCCCGTAAATCCCGGATCCGTATAGTCGAATGTATACAAAGAAAGTAAGCAGGGAGTAAACTCATTTCCCGAACGATTTTTAAAATTATTTTTTCACCACAAAACCATGAGACTTGTAGTTTTCAAAATATTTTCATTTTTGATGAGACGCCGAATGAAAGCAGTTTAATCGCCGGCAACCGAAAACCCGCGATTTCCCGTAAATCCCGTATAGTCGAAGTGTATACAAAGAAAGTAAGCAGGGAGTAAACTCATTTCCCGAACGATTTTTAAAATTATTTTCACCACTAAAACCCATGAGACTTGTAGTTTTCAAAAATTTTTCATTTTTGATGAGACGCCGAATGAAAGCAGTTTAATCGCCGGCAACCGAAAACCCGCGATTTCCCGTAAACCCGTATAGTCGAATGTATACAAAGAAAGTAAGCAGGGAGTAAACTCATTTCCCGAACGATTTTTAAAATTATTTTTTCAACCAACTAAAACCCATGAGACTTGTAGTTTAAAAAAAATATTTTCATTTTGATGAGACGCCGAATGAAAGCAGTTTAATCGCCGGCAACCGAAAAACCCGCGATTTCCCGTAAAATCCCGTATAGTCGAATGTATACAAAGAAAGTAAGCAGGGAGTAAACTCATTTCCCGAAACGATTTTTAAAATTATTTTTTCACGCACTAAAACCCATGAGAATTGTAGTTTTCAAAAATGTTTTCATTTTTTGATGAGACGGGCCGAATGAAAGCAGTTTAATCGCCGGCAACCGAAAACCCGCGATTCCCGTAAATCCCGTATAGTCGAATGTATACAAAGAAAGTAAGCAGGGAGTAAACTCATTTCCCGAACGATTTTTAAAAATTATTTTTTTCACCGCACTAAAACCCATGAGACTTGTCAGTTTTAAAAAATATTTTCATTTTTGATGAGACGCCGAATGAACGCAGTTAATCCCCGGCAACCGAAAACCCGCGATTTCCCGTAAATCCCGTATAGTCGAATGTATACAAAGAAAGTAAGCAGGGAGTAAACTCATTTCCCGAACGATTTTTAAAATTATTTTTTCACCACTAAAACCCATGAGACTTGTAGTTTTCAAAAATATTTTCATTTTTGATGAGACCTCGGATGAAAGCAGTTTAATCGCCGGCAACCGAAAACCCGCGATTTCCCGTAAATCCCGTATAGTCGAATGTATACAAAGAAAGTAAGCAGGGAGTAAACTCATTTCCCGAACGATTTTTAAAATTATTTTTTCACCACTAAAACCCATGAGACTTTGTAGTTTTCAAAAATATTTTCATTTTTGATGAGACGCCGAATAAAGCAGTTTAATCGCCGGCAACCGAAAACCCGCGATTTCCGTAAATCCCCCGTATAGTCGAATGTATACAAAGAAAGTAAGCAGGGAGTAACACTCATTTCCCGAACGATTTTTAAAATTATTTTTTCAACCACTAAAACCATGAGACTTGTAGTTTTTCAAAAATATTTTCATTTTTGATGAGACGCCGAATGAAAGCAGTTTAATCGCCGGCAACCGAAAACCCCGCGATTTCCCGTAAATCCCGTATAGTCGAATGTATACAAAGAAAGTAAGCAGGGAGTAAACTCATTTCCCGAACGATTTTTTAAAATTATTTTTCACCACTAAAACCCATGAGACTTGTAGTTTTCAAAAATATTTTCATTTTTGATGAGACGCCGAATGAAAGCAGTTTAATCGCCGGCAACCGAAAACCCGCGATTTCCCCGTAAATCCGGACTCGGCCCGTATAGTCGAATGTATACAAGAAAGTAAGCCAGGGAGTAAACTCATTTCCCGAACGATTTTTAAAAATTATTTTTTCACCACTAAAACCCATGAGACTTGTAGTTTTCAAAAATATTTTCATTTTTGATGAGACCGCCGAATGAAAGCAGTTTAATCGCCGGCAACCGAAAACCCGCGATTTCCCGTAAATCCCCCCGTATAGTCGAATGTATACAAAGAAAGTAAGCAGGGAGTAAACTCATTTCCCGAACGATTTTTAAAATTATTTTTCACCACTAAAACCCATGAGACTTGTAGTTTTTCAAAAATATTTTCATTTTTGATGAGACGCCGAATGAAAGCAGTTTAATCGCCGGCAACCGAAAACCCGCGATTTCCCGTAAATCCCGTATAGTCGAATGTATACAAAGAAAGTAAGCAGGGAGTAACTCATTTCCCGAACGATTTTTAAAATTATTTTTTTCACCACTAAAACCCATGAGACTTGTAGTTTTCAAAAATATTTTCATTTTGATGAGACGCCGAATGAAAGCAGTTTAATCGCCGGCAACCGAAAACCCGCGATTTCCCGTAAATCCCCGTATAGTCGAATGTATACAAAGAAAGTAAGCAGGGAGTAAACTCATTTCCCGAACGATTTTTAAAATTATTTTTTCACCACTAAAACCCATGAGACTTGTAGTTTTCAAAAATATTTTCATTTTTGATGAGACGCCTGAATGAAAGCAGTTTAATCGCCGGCAACCGAAAACCCGCGATTTCCCGTAATCCTCGGCGTATAGTCGAATTGTATACAAAGAAAGTAAGCAGGGAGTAAACTCATTTCCGAACGATTTTTAAAAATTATTTTTCACCACTAAAACCCATGAGACTTGTAGTTTTCAAAAAGTTTTCATTTTTGATGAGACGCCGAATGAAAGCAGTTTAATCGCCGGCAACCGAAAACCCGCGATTTCCCGTAAATCCCGTATAGTCGAATGTATACAAAGAAAGTAAGCAGGGAGTAAACTCATTTCCCGAACGATTTTTTAAAATTTATTCACCACTAAAACCCATGAGACTTGTTTTTCAAAAATATTTTCATTTTTGATGAGACGCCGAATGAAAGCAGTTAATCGCCGGCAACCGAAAACCGCGATTTCCCGTAAATCCCGGATCGGCCCGTATAGTCGAATGTATACAAAGAAAGTAAGCAGGGAGTAAACTCATTTCCCGAACGATTTTTAAAAATATTTTTTCACCACTAAAACCCATGAGACTTGTTAGTTTTCAAAAATATTTTCATTTTTGATGAGACGGCCGGAATGAAAGCAGTTTAATCGCCGGCAACCGAAGAACCCGCGATTTCCCGTAAATCCCGTAGTAGTCGAATGTATACAAAGAAAGTAAGCAGGGAGTAAACTATTTCGCCGAACGATTTTTAAAAATTATTTTTTTCACTCACTAAAAGTCATTGAGACTTTGTAGTTTTCAAAAAATATTTTCATTTTTTGATGAGACGCCCGAATGGAAAGCAGTTTAATCGCCGGCCAACCGAAAACCCGTGTTTTCCCGTAAGATGCCCGGGCTCGGCTCCGTATAGTCGAATGTATATCAAAGAAAGTACCCCGGAGTAACTCATTTTACCCGAACGATTTTTAAAATTTAATTTTTTTCACCTACGCTAAAACCCATGAGACTTGTGAGTTTGACAAAAATATTTTCATTTTTGATGAGACGTCGCGAATGAAAGCAGTTTAATCGCCGGCAACCGAAAACCCGCGATTTCCCGTAATCCCGTATAGTCGAAGTCTATACAAAGAAAGTAAGCAAGGCAGTAAACTCATTTCCAGACGATTTTTAAAATCATGATTTTTCACCACTAAACACCATCGAGGACTTGTAGTTTTCAAAAATATTTTTCATTTTTTGATGAGACGCCGAATGAAACCGTTTAATCGCCGGCAACCGAAAACCCGCGATTTCCGTAAATCCGGACTCGCCCGTATAGTCGAATGTATACAAAGAAAGTACGCAGGGAGTAAACTCATTTCCCGAACAATTTTTTAAAATTATTTTTTTCACATAAAACAATCCCACGATTGGAGACTTGTAGTCGTCTGTAAAAAATATTTTCATTTTTGATGAGACGAGCCGAATGAAAACACGTTAATCGCCGGGCAACCGAAAACCCGCGATTGTCCGTAAATCCGCGTATAGCTCGAATGTATATCAAAGAAAGTAAGCAGGGAAGTAAACTCCATTTCTCCAACGATTTTAAAATTATTATTACCCATATAACTCATGGAGACTGTAGTTTATTAAAAATATTTTCATTTTGATGAGTCGACCGAAATGAAAAGCCAGTTTTAATCGTCCGGCCAATCCCTGAAAACCCGCGGATATTCCCGTAAATCCCCCCCGTTATAGTCGCAATGTATATACAAAAGAAAAGTAAAGGCAGAGGAGTAAACGCATTTCACGAACGAATATTTTATTAAAATTAATTTTTTCAACCACTAAAAAGCCCAATGAGACCTTTGTTAGTTTTTAGAAAATGTTTTCCATTTTTGATGAGACGCCAGAACAAAAGCAAGTTTAATCGACCGAGCCAACCGAAAACACCAGACGAGTTCCCCGTAAATCCCCGTATAGTCGAATGTAATACAAAAGAATAGTTAAGCAGGGAGATAAACTCATCTTCCCGAAACCATTTTTAAAATATAATTTTTTCACCACTACCAACCATGGAGATCTTGTAGGTTTTAAAAATACTTTTCATTTTTGATGAGTCGCCGAAGTGAAACAGTTTAAGTCGCCGGCAACCGTAAAACGCCAAGCGATTTCCCGTAAATCCGTATAGTCCCAGAGAAGTATACAAAAAGAAAGTAAGCAGGGAGTAAGACGCATTTCCGCGAAACGACGTTTTATAATTAATTTTTTCGACCACCTAAAACCATGAGAGTTGTAGTTTTTAAAAATGTTTTCAAATTTTTTGATGAGACGCTGAATAAAAGTCAGTGTTATAATCGCCGGCAACCGAAAACCCCGCGTTCCGTAAATCCCGTATAGTCGAATGTATACCAAGAAAGTAAAGCAGGTGAGTAAACTCATTTCCCCGAACCATTTTTTAAAAGTTATTTTTCACAGCACTAAAACCCATAGCACTTGTCTAGTTTTCACAATATTTTCATTTTTGATTAGACCGCCGAATGAAAGCAGTTTAAATCGCCGGCAACCGAAGACCGTGATTTCCCGTAAATCCCGGCTCGGACCGTTTTAGAATTGTTATATTTCAAAGAAAGTACGCTAGGGAGTAAACTCATTTTCCGAACGATTTTTTGAAAGTTTGTTTTTTCACCACTAAATCCATAGACTTGTGAGGTTTTTCAAAAATATATTTTCATTTTTGATTAGACGTCCGAATGAAAGCAGTTTAATCGCCGGAACCGGTCAAAAACCGGGCGATTTATCACGCTAAATCCCGTATAGTCTGTATGTATACAAAGCATAAGTAAGCAGTGGAGAGTAAACTATTTCCCGAACGATTTTTAAATTAATTATTGAGTTTCACCATCTAAAATACCATGACGAGAAACTTGTTAGTTTTTATTAATATAGTATTTTGTCATATTTTGATAGACGCCGAATAAAAGCAGTTTAATCGCCAGCAACCGAAAACTCGCGAGTTTCCTACGATTATAATATGCCTCGGTATAGTCGAATGTATAACAAAGAAAGTAATTCGTCAGGGAGTAGAACTCATTTCTCCCGAACCATTTTAAGAATTATTATTTTCACGCACTAACCATGAGACTTTGTAGTTTCTCAAAATCATTGATTTGCATTTTTGGATGAGACGCCGTGAATGGAAAGCATGGTTTTAGAGTGCCGCAATCTTATCAAAAACGCCCGCGATTTGCCGTAATATCGCGGACTCGCGACCCGATATATTGTCGAATGTATACAAGAAAGTAAGCGGGAGTAACGACCATTTTCCCGAACGATTTTTAAAATTATTTTTTACATAGACTAAAACCTCATGTTAGACTTGTAGTTTCAAAATATTATTCATTTTCTGATGAGAGGAGCCGAATTGAAAGCACGTTTATTATCGCCGGCAACGCGAAAACCGCGATTTCCGTAAAGTCCCGTATAGTCGAATGTATACAAAGAAAGTAATGCAGGGAGTAAGACCATTTTCCGAACGATTTTTAAAATTATTTTTTCACCACTAAACCCATGTAGACTGTGTAGTTTCAAAAATATTTTCATTTTGAATCTGAGAGCGTCTCGAATGAAAGAGTTTTAATCGCCGGGCAACCGGAAACTCGCGCGATTTCCCGTAAAACGCCGACTGCGGCTCGTATAGTGAATGTAATGCAAAGAAAGTAAAGCAGGGAGTAAACTCATTTCCCAGAACAGAATTTTTAAAACATTATTTTTCAGCCACTAAACCCTCATGAACTTTGTAGTTTTAAATATTTTTCATTTTTGATGCGACGACCGAATGAAAGCATTTTAATCGTCCGGCAACCGAAAAACCCAGCGATTTCCCGAAATCCCAATGCCCGTATAGTGCGAAGATGTATTAACAAAGAAAGTAGGCAGGAGTAACTCATATTCCCGAACGATTTTGTATTAAATTATTT
The DNA here is from genome assembly GCA_030067915.1 of Hydractinia echinata. Classification (NCBI taxonomy): domain Eukaryota; kingdom Metazoa; phylum Cnidaria; class Hydrozoa; order Anthoathecata; family Hydractiniidae; genus Hydractinia; species Hydractinia echinata. The sequence goes on along the minus strand of JASGCC010002210.1, from coordinate 5,209 downwards.
TTTTCACCACTAAAACGCCATGAAGACTTGTAGTTTATATAAAAATTTCTTTCATTTTTGGATGAGAACGCCGAATACAAAACAGTTTAATCGACCGGCAACCGAAAAACCCGCGAGATTCGCCGTAAATCCTTGATCTCGTGCCGTAAGTGAATGTATACAAAAAAAGTACGCAGGGAGTAAACTCATTTCCCACGAATCGCATTTTTTAAAATTAATTTTTCATCGTCATAAAACCCATGGACTTAGTTAGTTTTCAAAAATGATTTTTCATTTGTTTGATTAGACGGGCCGAATGAAAGGCAGTTTAGAAACGCGGCAACCGAACACCCCGCGATTTACGTAAATCCGTATAGTGAATGTATACAAAGAAGTAAGCAGGGAGTAAACTCATTCCCGAACGATTTTTAAAAATTATTTTTTTCACCACTAAAACATGAAGTTTGTATCTTTTAAAAATGTTTTCAGTTTTTGATGAGACGCTGAACTAATAAGCAGTTTAATTCGCCGGCACCGAAACCCCGAGTTCCCCGTAAATCCGTATAGTCGAATGTATACCAAAGAAAGTAAGCAGGGGAGTTAAACTCATTTCCCCGACCATTTTTAAAAATTATTTTTTCACCCACTACAGCCAATGAGACTTGTAGTTTTTCAAAAATATTTTCATTTTGATGAGACGATGACGAATGAGCGCAGTTTAATGGCCGGACAACCTAAAACCCGCGAATTTCCCTAAATCGCCGGACTCGGCCCGTATCGCTTCGAATGTATAACAAAGAAAGTAAGCAGGAGTAAACTCATTTCCCGAACGATTTTTAAAAATTATTTTTTCAACCACTAAAGCACCATGAGACTGTAGTTCAAAAAATATATTCATTTTTGATGAGACGACAATTGAGAGCAGTTTAATGGCCGGAAACCTAAAACCCGCGATTTCCCGTAAATTCGTCTCGCCGTATAGTCGAATGTATACAAAGAAAGTAAGCAGGGAGTAAACTCATTTCCCGAACGAATTTTTAAAATTAATTTTTTCACCCACCTTAGACACCATGAGACTTTTGTAGTTTTCAAAAATAATTTCATTTTGATGAGACGCGCCGAAGAAACGCAGTTTAAATCGCCGGCAACCGAGAAACGCCGCGATTTCCGTAAATCGCGTATAGTCGAATGTATAGACAAAGAAAGTAAGCAGGAGTAAAACATTTTCCCGAACAGATTTTTAAAATATATTTTTTTCAACGCACTAAAAACACCTGAGCTTGTAGTTTTTCAAAAATATGTTTCATTTGATTAGATCGTCGAATGAAAGCGTTTACATCGCGGCAACCGAAAACCCGCGATTTTTCCCGTTAAATCCGGACCTCGGGCCGTAATAGTCGAATGTTATCACAAGAGAAACTAATGCCAGGATATAAGCCATATTCCCGAACTCCGGATTTTAAACTATTAGATTATATCGTTATCACCACAAAAACCCAATCTAGTGCTAAGACATTAGTACGTTTTCAAAAATATGTTCATTATTTGATGAAGACGCCGAATGAAGCAGTTTAAATGCGCCGGCAACTTCCAGAAAACGGGCGATGTCCCGTAAATCCCGCATAGGTCGAAATATGATAAGCCAAGAAAGCTATAAGCAGGGAGTAAACTCGGATATTCCGAACGATTTTTAAAATTGATCTTTTTCACCACTAAAAACCCCATGAGCGTTGTAGTTTCTATAAAAATATGTTTTCATTTTATGAGCTATCGAGAGACGCTGATAAGAGTGCGGCAAGCCGCGCACACGCAACTCTACAGCAGCTGTCCTCGTAATCCCGTATAGTCGAATGTAAACCAAGGAAAGTAAGCAGGGAGTAAAGCTCAATTCTCCGACCATTTTTAAATTATTTTTTCCAAGACAGCTACATTGTTAGGCGCCCCAGAGACTGAATGTAGTTATTCAAAATATCATTTTCTGTTTTATGATCGAGACACCGAATGAAGAGCCCGTTTAATGGCAGGCAACCTAACACCGCGATTTTCCGGAGTAAATCCGGACTCGGCCGTAAGTCGAATGTATATCAAAGTCGTAATAGTCAAAGCCGGGAGATAAACTCTTTCTTCCCGAACGATTTTAAAATTATGTATCTATTTCACACCACTAAAAACCCTGAGGACTATTGTAAGCTTGTTCAAAATATTAATCATTTTTTTGATGAGCACGGCGGCCGAATGAAAGCAGTTTTATCGCCGGAGCACGCACGAAAGCGCACCGCGATTGTACACCCCGTAAACCAAGTATAGCTCGCAGATGCTATATCGATAATCCGGAAAGAAAAGTAAGCAGGAGTAAACACATTTCCCGACGATTTTTAAAAATATATTTTTTCCACCCACTCAAAAGCCATAGAGAACTTGTAGTTTTCAAAAAATATTTCATTTTTGAATTAGACGTCGAATGAACAGAGTTAATCGCCGGCAAGCCGGAAACACCCCCCGCCCCGAATGTTCCCCCTCCCGTGTAAATTTTTTCCCCCCCCGGACTCGGCCCGTATAGTCGAAATGTATACAAAGGAAGTAAGCAGGGGAGTAAACTCATTTCCCGAACGATTTTTTTAAAATTTTTTTTTCACTCACTAAAACCCATCAGACTTGTAGTTTAAAAAATATTTTAATAATTTTTCGATGAGAAGCCGAATCGAAACTCTGGCAAGTAATCGCCGGCAACCTAAAACCCGCGATTTCCCCGTAAATGCAGTATAGTCGAAAGTATACAAAGAAAAGTAAGCAGGGAGTAAACGCTTTCCGAACATTTTTTATAATTAATTGATGATTATTTCACGCACTAAAACCATGAGAGTTGTAGTTTTTAAACATGTTTCATTTTTTGATGGAGACGCTTGAATAAAAGCGTTTTAAAATCGCCGGCACCCAAAACCCGCGCGTAGTCCCGTAAATCCCGTAATTAGTCCGAGATGTATACAAAGAAGTTAAGCAGGGAGTAAACTCATTTCGAACTCATTTTTAAAAATTTATTTTTCACCACTTAAACCCATGGAGACTTGTAGTTTTCAAAAATATTTTCATGTTTGATTAGACGCCGAATGAAGCAGTTTAATCGCCGGCAACCGAAAACCGCGATTTCACGTAAATCCCGTTATATGTCGAATGTATAACAAAGAAAGAAGCAGGGAGTGAAACTCATTTCGAACGATTTTTAATTATTTTTTCACAACACACTAAAAACCCATGAGAGTTGTAGTTTTTAAAAATGTGTCATTCTTGATGAGACCTTGAATAACAGCCAGTTAATCGCCGGCAGACCGCAAACCTCCCGCGATTTCCCGTAATCCGGACTCGGCCGTATAGTCGACTGTAAAGTATCAGAAGAAAGTAAGCAGGAGTAAACTATTTCCCGAACGAAGTTTTTGTAAAACTTATTTTTTCGACGCACTAAAACCATCAGACTTGTGTTTTCAAAAATATTTCATTTTTTGATGAGACGGACCGAATGAAAGCAGTTTAATCGCCGCACCGAAAACCCGCGATTTCCCGTAAATCCCGTAATATGTCCGAAGTATACACAGAAAGTAAGCAGGGAGTAAACTCATTTCCCGAACGACTTTTTAAATTTATTTGTTTCACGCACTAAAACCCATGAGAGTTGTAGTTTTTTAAAAAATGTTCTTTACATTTTTTGATGAGACGCTGAATATATAAGCAGTTAATACGCCGGCAACCGAAATCCCGCAAGTTCCGTAAATCCCGTATAGTCGAAATGTATACCAAAGAAAGTAAGCAGGGAGTAAACTCATTTCCCGAACCATTTTTAAATATTTTTTCACCCACTAAGCCCATGAGACCTTGTAGTTTTCAAAATATTTTTCATTTTTGATGAGACCACCGAAATGAAGAAGCATTTTAATGGCCGGCAACCAAAGACCCGCGATTTTCCGTAAATCCGGACTCGGCCCCGTATAGTGAATGTATACAAAAGAAAGTAAAGCCGGGAGTAAACTCATTTCCCGACCGGATTTTAACATTATTCTTTCACCACTAAAACACATGAGACTTGTAGTTTTCAAAAATTTTTCATTTTGATGAGACGCCGAATGTAAGCAGTTTAATCGCCGGCAATCGCGAAAACACCGCGATTTCCGTATCCGTATAGTCCGAATGTATACAAAGAAAGTAGCAGGGAGTAAACACATTTCCCGAACCGGATTTTAAAATTAATTTTTTCAGCCACTACAACCCATGAGAACTTGTAGTTTTGAAAATAATTTTCATTTTTGATTAGTACTCGAATGAGTAGGCAGTTTAATCGCCGGCAATGAAAAAGCCCGCGATTCCCGTAAATTCCCGACTCGGCCGTAAATAGTCGAATGTATAGCAAAGAAAGTAAGCAGGAGTAACTCTTTCCGAAGATTTTTTAAATTATTTTTTCACCACTAAAGACATCAACTTGTAGTTTTAAAAATATTTTCATTTTGATGAGTACGCCGGAATGAAAGCAGTTTATTTCGCCGCAACCTAAAACCGCGATTTCCCGTAAATCTCCCGTAATAGTCGAAAGTATACAAAGAAAGTAAGCAGGGAGTAAACGCATTTCCCGAACGGACGTAATTTTTATAATTATTTTTTCACCACTAAAACCCATGATATAGTAGTTTTTAAATAATGTTTATCATTTTGGATGAGAACTTGAATAAAAGCAGTTTAATCGCCGCAACCGAAAACCCGCGAGTATCCCGTAAATTCCGTATAGTCGAATGTATACAAGAAAGTAAGCAGGGAGTAAACTATTTCCCGAACGCATTTTTAAAATTATTTTTCAACCACTAAAACCATTGAAAGACTTGTAGTTTTCAAAAATATTTTCATACTTTTGGATTAGACAGCCGATGAAAGCGTTTAATCGCGGCAATCGAAACCCGCGTTCACTGAAATCCGTATAGTCGAATTATACAAAGCAAGTAAGCAGGGAGTAAACTCATTTCCGAACGATTGTTTAAAAGATTATTTTTTCAACCACTAAAACCTGAGAGTTTGTAGTTTTTAAAAATGTTTCATTTTGATAAGACGCTGACTAAAAGCAGTTTTTAATCGCGGGAACCGAAACCGCGAGTTCCGTAAATCCCGTATAGTCGCAATGAATAACAGAAAGTAAGCAGGGGTAACTCATTTCAACCCATTTTTAAAATTATTTTTTCACCACTAAGCCAGA
>JASGCC010002209.1:0-29798 GCA_030067915.1 Hydractinia echinata | reverse complement strand
GGTCAACTGCAACTGTTAGTATACTTGTCGCGTGGACTTTGGTGTCTGCGTTATTCTGTCTTCTTATGGCGGGCGATCAACGCTTTGATATTTTTAGAGCGCTCGGCATTGTGACTTGTTGTGTCTCTCAACGTGTCAGATAATGATGTAGTGTTATTTTCTTACTATGTTTTAAGATAAAGCGCTAACCGTCTCGAGCGGCTCCCTCAGTGCTAGAATCGCTTGATATGATCTTCAGCGCAGTCCGTTCGTCAATTATAGATGGAATTGAATATTCGTGCGAGTCGAATTGTGTGTGTGATGCACATTTATGAGCCGGTCTCGCGGATTGAGATAGTTATCAAGAATCAGCTGTCATTATCTGTCATCAGCTCAATCGTGCACTGTGCCTACAGAAGGTAGCAAGACTTTATATCTGCAGATAATTTTGTTTGTATGTAGTCTAGAAATAGTGTTTCGAATATGTGAGGCAATTCCGATATAGAGTGACATTCACTTGTATTAGCTGTTGCTTAGAAAGTCAGGACATAGAATGTGTCTTTTAACTGTGTCTTTAGTTTCTTACGTCTTTGCTCAGCTATTCGTAACGCATGGATGTTTTTGGCGTCACACAGTATGAAATGGGATTTAACTCTTCTGAATTGTTTCATATTTGATTATGTGTATTATTAATATGCCCGTTGATAATCTTTTCAGCCGCGGTCTTGCCTCGCTGTTGTAGCGCGGTGCTGGAATGCATGTGTTGTCCTCTCTTTCAGCATTCATGTTGTGGAATTGTAGCCGAATTGGGTGTTTACATTGGATGATCAAGCTTGTCTGATTTATAGTTCCTGGTTTTATATATAAGGATATGTCCAAATGTGCATTTCATATTATATCTTCTCCTACTTTCAGTCAATCGTATTTATCTCCTGGTTATACGCGATTGTATACTCGTATATTCCAATTCACATATATATCGGTCTGTATTAGGTTTCTCGGCTAATTCATAACATGTATAATTGGTAGTTAGATATGTGGCGAAAACGATTGTCATATCTCACGTAGCTAGAGAGTTGGGGTACCGTCTAGTTTACGTGCATATGAAATGATTTGTTTTGTTGACACGATTGTCTCTATTTATTTTTGCTCAGCGCGGCGCGGACTAATGGTGCTTCAGGAGCTGGTCTCTGTGAGTGTAAATGAGATGGTCTCTGATGTGATGTCGGATTTGTGATAGAGCTCTGTAATTAAGCTATGCGTCGTGGGGACTTTCTAACGAGTATCAATCCGTTTGAGTTTAAAACGGTTGCGTCACATATCGTACCAACATGTATTTAGCGAATATTTTTCTGATATTACTAGGTTGCATCGCTTTTAACAGTGAAACGATTGACTGTGGGACTTAATTGAACTGATTTTGGACTTTGACCTTATAAATGTGATAAATGAGAGCAATGGACTCCAAGAAAATAAATTCTTCTTAATTTGACATGATTGTGAACCCAGCGATTACACTGGCGCTGTGTAGCGCCTTTATTTAAAACATTTAGATAAATAAGTCATTTTTACTGTGGGACCAATCCTAGCGTTAGCGCGCGCTGAAAGAATAGAGACAGTTTCAAAAACTACATTTCATTGACTTTTCTAACGGTATCAGTCCGTTTGAGTACAACGGTTGCGCTCACATATCGTACCAACCATGTATTTAGCGATATTTTCCTGATATTACTAGGTTGCATCCGTTTTTAACAGTGAACACGACTTGACTGTGGGGACTTAATTGAAACTGACTTTTAGACTTTGGACCTATAAATGTGATAAATGAGACACATTGTACTACAAGAAATGAATCTTTCTAATTTGGGACATGATTGATGGCAAACTCAGGCGATTACACTAGGGCGCTGTGGTAGCGACTTTATTTAAACATTTATGATAATATCAAAGTCAATTTTTACTGTGGGAACCCAATCCTAGCCGCTTAGGCGCGCTGAAGAAAGGGACAGTTTCAAAACACTACCATTCAATTGACTTCTAACTGTATCAATCCGTTGCAGTACAACGGTTGCGTCACATATTCGTACCAACATGTATTTAGCGATATTTTTCTGATATTACTAGGTTGCATCGCTTTTAACAGTGAAACGATTGACTGTGGGACTTAATTGAACTGATTTTGGACTTTGACCTTATAAATGTGATAAATGAGACAATTGGACTCCAAGAAATAACATTCTTCTTAATTTGACATGATTGCTGGAACTCAGCGATTACACTGGGCGCTGTGGTAGCGCTTTATTTAAAAATTAGATAAATAAGTCATTTTTTACTGTGGGACCAATCTAAGCCGTTAGCGCACGCTGAAGAAATAGAGACAGTTTCAAAAACTACATTTCATTGACTTTCTAACGGTATCAATCCGTTTGAGTTACAACGGTTGCGTCACATATTCGTACCAACATGTATTTAGCGATATTTTTCCGATATTACTAGGTTGCATCGCTTTTAACAGTGAAACGATTGACTGTGGGACCTAATTGAACTGATTTTGGACTTTGACCTGATAAATGCGAAAAATGAGAGAACTGGACTGCAAGAAATAACGTTCTTCTTAATTTGAAATGATTGCTGGAACTCAGCAATTACACTGGGCGCTGTGGTAGCGCTTTATTTAGAAATTTAGATAAATAAGTCATTTTTTACTGTGGGACCAATCCTAGCCGTTAGCGCGCGCTGAAGAAATAGAGACAGTTTCAAAAACTACATTTCATTGACTTTCTAACGGTATCAATCCGTTTGAGTTAAAACGGTTGCGTCACATATTCGTACCAACATGTATTTAGCGATATTTTTCTGATATTACTAGGTTGCATCGCTTTTAACAGTGAAACGATTGACTGTGGGACCTAATTGAACTGATTTTGGACTTTGACCTGATAAATGCGAAAAATGAGACAACTTGACTGCAAGAAATAACGTTCTTCTTAATTTGAAATGATTGCTGGAACTCAGCAATTACACTGGGCGCTGTGGTAGCGCTTTATTTAGAAATTTAGATAAATAAGTCATTTTTTACTGTGGGACCAATCCTAGCCGTTAGCGCGCGCTGAAGAAATAGAGACAGTTTCAAAAACTACATTTCATTGACTTTCTAACGGTATCAATCCGTTTGAGTTAAAACGGTTGCGTCACATATTCGTACCAACATGTATTTAGCGATATTTTTCTGATATTACTAGGTTGCATCGCTTTTAACAGTGAAACGATTGACTGTGGGACTTAATTGAACTGATTTTGGACTTTGACCTTATAAATGTGATAAATGAGACAATTGGACTCCAAGAAATAACATTCTTCTTAATTTGACATGATTGCTGGAACTCAGCGATTACACTGGGCGCTGTGGTAGCGCTTTATTTAAAAATTTAGATAAATAAGTCATTTTTTACTGTGGGACCAATCCTAGCCGTTAGCGCGCGCTGAAGAAATAGAGACAGTTTCAAAAACTACATTTCATTGACTTTCTAACGGTATCAATCCGTTTGAGTTACAACGGTTGCGTCACATATTCGTACCAACATGTATTTAGCGATATTTTTCTGATATTACTAGGTTGCATCGCTTTTAACAGTGAAACGATTGACTGTGGGACCTAATTGAACTGATTTTGGACTTTGACCTGATAAATGCGATAAATGAGACAATTGGACTCCAAGAAATAACATTCTTCTTAATTTGACATGATTGCTGGAACTCAGCGATTACACTGGGCGCTGTGGTAGCGCTTTATTTAAAAATTTAGATAAATAAGTCATTTTTTACTGTGGGACCAATCCTAGCCGTTAGCGCGCGCTGAAGAAATAGAGACAGTTTCAAAAACTACATTTCATTGACTTTCTAACGGTATCAATCCGTTTGAGTTACAACGGTTGCGTCACATATTCGTACCAACATGTATTTAGCGATATTTTTCTGATATTACTAGGTTGCATCGCTTTTAACAGTGAAACGATTGACTGTGGGACCTAATTGAACTGATTTTGGACTTTGACCTGATAAATGCGAAAAATGAGACAATTGGACTGCAAGAAATAACATTCTTCTTAATTTGACATGATTGCTGGAACTCAGCGATTACACTGGGCGCTGTGGTAGCGCTTTATTTAGAAATTTAGATAAATAAGTCATTTTTTACTGTGGGACCAATCCTAGCCGTTAGCGCGCGCTGAAGAAATAGAGACAGTTTCAAAAACTACATTTCATTGACTTTCTAACGGTATCAATCCGTTTGAGTTAAAACGGTTGCGTCACATATTCGTACCAACATGTATTTAGCGATATTTTTCTGATATTACTAGGTTGCATCGCTTTTAACAGTGAAACGATTGACTGTGGGACCTAATTGAACTGATTTTGGACTTTGACCTGATAAATGCGAAAAATGAGACAATTGAACTCCAAGAAATAACATTCTTCTTAATTTGACATGATTGCTGGAACTCAGCGATTACACTGGGCGCTGTGGTAGCGCTTTATTTAAAAATTTAGATAAATAAGTCATTTTTTACTGTGGGACCAATCCTAGCCGTTAGCGCGCGCTGAAGAAATAGAGACAGTTTCAAAAACTACATTTCATTGACTTTCTAACGGTATCAATCCGTTTGAGTTAAAACGGTTGCGTCACATATTCGTACCAACATGTATTTAGCGATATTTTTCTGATATTACTAGGTTGCATCGCTTTTAACAGTGAAACGATTGACTGTGGGACCTAATTGAACTGATTTTGGACTTTGACCTTATAAATGTGATAAATGAGACAATTGGACTCCAAGAAATAACATTCTTCTTAATTTGACATGATTGCTGGAACTCAGCGATTACACTGGGCGCTGTGGTAGCGCTTTATTTAAAAATTTAGATAAATAAGTCATTTTTTACTGTGGGACCAATCCTAGCCGTTAGCGCGCGCTGAAGAAATAGAGACAGTTTCAAAAACTACATTTCATTGACTTTCTAACGGTATCAATCCGTTTGAGTTACAACGGTTGCGTCACATATTCGTACCAACATGTATTTAGCGATATTTTTCTGATATTACTAGGTTGCATCGCTTTTAACAGTGAAACGATTGACTGTGGGACCTAATTGAACTGATTTTGGACTTTGACCTGATAAATGCGAAAAATGAGACAACTGGACTGCAAGAAATAACGTTCTTCTTAATTTGACATGATTGCTGGAACTCAGCAATTACACTGGGCGCTGTGGTAGCGCTTTATTTAAAAATTTAGATAAATAAGTCATTTTTTACTGTGGGACCAATCCTAGCCGTTAGCGCGCGCTGAAGAAATAGAGACAGTTTCAAAAACTACATTTCATTGACTTTCTAACGGTATCAATCCGTTTGAGTTAAAACGGTTGCGTCACATATTCGTACCAACATGTATTTAGCGATATTTTTCTGATATTACTAGGTTGCATCGCTTTTAACAGTGAAACGATTGACTGTGGGACTTAATTGAACTGATTTTGGACTTTGACCTTATAAATGTGATAAATGAGACAATTGGACTCCAAGAAATAACATTCTTCTTAATTTGACATGATTGCTGGAACTCAGCGATTACACTGGGCGCTGTGGTAGCGCTTTATTTAAAAATTTAGATAAATAAGTCATTTTTTACTGTGGGACCAATCCTAGCCGTTAGCGCGCGCTGAAGAAATAGAGACAGTTTCAAAAACTACATTTCATTGACTTTCTAACGGTATCAATCCGTTTGAGTTACAACGGTTGCGTCACATATTCGTACCAACATGTATTTAGCGATATTTTTCTGATATTACTAGGTTGCATCGCTTTTAACAGTGAAACGATTGACTGTGGGACCTAATTGAACTGATTTTGGACTTTGACCTGATAAATGCGAAAAATGAGACAATTGGACTGCAAGAAATAACGTTCTTCTTAATTTGAAATGATTGCTGGAACTCAGCGATTACACTGGGCGCTGTGGTAGCGCTTTATTTAAAAATTTAGATAAATAAGTCATTTTTTACTGTGGGACCAATCCTAGCCGTTAGCGCGCGCTGAAGAAATAGAGACAGTTTCAAAAACTACATTTCATTGACTTTCTAACGGTATCAATCCGTTTGAGTTACAACGGTTGCGTCACATATTCGTACCAACATGTATTTAGCGATATTTTTCTGATATTACTAGGTTGCATCGCTTTTAACAGTGAAACGATTGACTGTGGGACTTAATTGAACTGATTTTGGACTTTGACCTTATAAATGTGATAAATGAGACAATTGGACTCCAAGAAATAACATTCTTCTTAATTTGACATGATTGCTGGAACTCAGCGATTACACTGGGCGCTGTGGTAGCGCTTTATTTAAAAATTTAGATAAATAAGTCATTTTTTACTGTGGGACCAATCCTAGCCGTTAGCGCGCGCTGAAGAAATAGAGACAGTTTCAAAAACTACATTTCATTGACTTTCTAACGGTATCAGTCCGTTTGAGTTACAACGGTTGCGTCACATATTCGTACCAACATGTATTTAGCGATATTTTTCTGATATTACTAGGTTGCATCGCTTTTAACAGTGAAACGATTGACTGTGGGACCTAATTGAACTGATTTTGGACTTTGACCTGATAAATGCGAAAAATGAGACAACTGGACTGCAAGAAATAACATTCTTCTTAATTTGACATGATTGCTGGAACTCAGCGATTACACTGGGCGCTGTGGTAGCGCTTTATTTAAAAATTTAGATAAATAAGTCATTTTTTACTGTGGGACCAATCCTAGCCGTTAGCGCGCGCTGAAGAAATAGAGACAGTTTCAAAAACTACATTTCATTGACTTTCTAACGGTATCAATCCGTTTGAGTTACAACGGTTGCGTCACATATTCGTACCAACATGTATTTAGCGATATTTTTCTGATATTACTAGGTTGCATCGCTTTTAACAGTGAAACGATTGACTGTGGGACCTAATTGAACTGATTTTGGACTTTGACCTGATAAATGCGAAAAATGAGACAACTGGACTGCAAGAAATAACGTTCTTCTTAATTTGAAATGATTGCTGGAACTCAGCAATTACACTGGGCGCTGTGGTAGCGCTTTATTTAAAAATTTAGATAAATAAGTCATTTTTTACTGTGGGACCAATCTAGCCGTTAGCGCGCGCTGAAGAAATAGAGACAGTTTCAAAAACTACATTTCATTGACTTTCTAACGGTATCAATCCGTTTGAGTTAAAACGGTTGCGTCACATATTCGTACCAACATGTATTTAGCGATATTTTTCTGATATTACTAGGTTGCATCGCTTTTAACAGTGAAACGATTGACTGTGGGACTTAATTGAACTGATTTTGGACTTTGACCTTATAAATGCGATAAATGAGACAATTGGACTCCAAGAAATAACATTCTTCTTAATTTGACATGATTGCTGGAACTCAGCGATTACACTGGGCGCTGTGGTAGCGCTTTATTTAAAATTTAGATAAATAAGTCATTTTTTACTGTGGGACCAATCCTAGCCGTTAGCGCGCGCTGAAGAAATAGAGACAGTTTCAAAAACTACATTTCATTGACTTTCTAACGGTATCAATCCGTTTGAGTTAAAACGGTTGCGTCACATATTCGTACCAACATGTATTTAGCGATATTTTTCTGATATTACTAGGTTGCATCGCTTTTAACAGTGAAACGATTGACTGTGGGACCTAATTGAACTGATTTTGGACTTTGACCTGATAAATGCGAAAAATGAGACAATTGGACTCCAAGAAATAACATTCTTCTTAATTTGACATGATTGCTGGAACTCAGCGATTACACTGGGCGCTGTGGTAGCGCTTTATTTAAAAATTTAGATAAATAAGTCATTTTTTACTGTGGGACCAATCCTAGCCGTTAGCGCGCGCTGAAGAAATAGAGACAGTTTCAAAAACTACATTTCATTGACTTTCTAACGGTATCAATCCGTTTGAGTTAAAACGGTTGCGTCACATATTCGTACCAACATGTATTTAGCGATATTTTTCTGATATTACTAGGTTGCATCGCTTTTAACAGTGAAACGATTGACTGTGGGACCTAATTGAACTGATTTTGGACTTTGACCTGATAAATGCGAAAAATGAGACAATTGACTCCAAGAAATAACATTCTTCTTAATTTGACATGATTGCTGGAACTCAGCGATTACACTGGGCGCTGTGGTAGCGCTTTATTTAAAAATTTAGATAAATAAGTCATTTTTTACTGTGGGACCAATCCTAGCCGTTAGCGCGCGCTGAAGAAATAGAGACAGTTTCAAAAACTACATTTCATTGACTTTCTAACGGTATCAGTCCGTTTGAGTTACAACGGTTGCGTCACATATTCGTACCAACATGTATTTAGCGATATTTTTCTGATATTACTAGGTTGCATCGCTTTTAACAGTGAAACGATTGACTGTGGGACCTAATTGAACTGATTTTGGACTTTGACCTGATAAATGCGAAAAATGAGACAATTGGACTCCAAGAAATAACGTTCTTCTTAATTTGACATGATTGCTGGAACTCAGCGATTACACTGGGCGCTGTGGTAGCGCTTTATTTAAAAATTTAGATAAATAAGTCATTTTTTACTGTGGAACCAATCCTAGCCGTTAGCGCGCGCTGAAGAAATAGAGACAGTTTCAAAAACTACATTTCATTGACTTTCTAACGGTATCAATCCGTTTGAGTTAAAACGGTTGCGTCACATATTCGTACCAACATGTATTTAGCGATATTTTTCTGATATTACTAGGTTGCATCGCTTTTAACAGTGAAACGATTGACTGTGGGACCTAATTGGACTGATTTCGGACTTTGACCTGATAAATGCGAAAAATGAGACAATTGTATTCCAAGAAATAACATTCTTCTTAATTTGACATGAATGCTGGAACTCAGCGATTACACTAGGCGCTGTGGTAGCGCTTTATTTAAAATTTAGATAAATAAGTCATTTTTTACTGTGGGAACCAATCCTAGCCGTTAGCGCGCGCTGAAGAAATAGAGACAGTTTCAAAAACTACATTTCATTGACTTTCTAACGGTATCAGTCCGTTTGAGTTACAACGGTTGCGTCACATATTCGTACCAACATGTATTTAGCGATATTTTTCCGATATTACTAGGTTGCATCGCTTTTAACAGTGAAACGATTGACTGTGGGACCTAATTGAACTGATTTTGGACTTTGACCTGATAAATGCGAAAAATGAGAGAACTGGACTGCAAGAAATAACGTTCTTCTTAATTTGAAATGATTGCTGAACTCAGCGATTACACTGGGGCTGTGTAGCGCTTATATTTAGAAATTTAGATAAATAAGTCATTTTTTACTGTGGGACCAATCCTAGCCCTTAACGCGCGCTGAAGAAATAGAGACAGTTTCAAAAACTACAGACTTTCTAACGGTATCAATCCGTTTGAGTTAAAACGGTTGCGTCACATATTCGTACCAACATGTATTTAGCGATATTTTTCTGATATTACTAGGTTGCATCGCTTTTAACAGTGAAACGATTGACTGTGGAACCTAATTTGGACTGATTTCGGACATTGACCATGATAAATGTGATAAATGAGAACAATTGACTCCAAGAAATAACATTCTTTCTTAATTTGACATGATTGGCTGGAACTCAGCGATTACACTGGGCGCTGTGGTAGCGCTTTATTTAAAAATTTAGATAAATAAGTCATTTTTTACTGTGGGACCAATCCTAGCCGTTAGCGCGCGCTGAAAAAATAGAGACAGTTTCAAAAACTTACATTTCATTGACTTTCTAACGGTATCAGTCCGTTTGAGTTACCAACGGTTGCGTCACATATTTCGTACCAACATGTATTTAGCGATATTTTTCCCGATATACTAGGTTGCATCGCTTTTAACAGTGAAACGATTGACTGTGGGACTTAATTGAACTGATTTTGGACTTTGACCTTATAAATGTGATAAATGAGACAATTGGACTCCAAGAAATAACATTCTTCTTAATTTGACATGATTGCTGGAACTCAGCAATTACACTGGGCGCTGTGGTAGCGCTTTATTTAAAATTTAGATAAATAAGTCATTTTTTACTGTGGGACCAATCCTAGCCGTTAGCGCGCGCTGAAGAAATAGAGACAGTTTCAAAAACTACATTTCATTGACTTTCTAACGGTATCATCCGTTTGAGTTACAACGGTTGCGTCACATATTCG
The DNA here is from genome assembly GCA_030067915.1 of Hydractinia echinata. Taxonomy (NCBI): domain Eukaryota; kingdom Metazoa; phylum Cnidaria; class Hydrozoa; order Anthoathecata; family Hydractiniidae; genus Hydractinia; species Hydractinia echinata. The sequence goes on along the minus strand of JASGCC010002209.1, from coordinate 19,537 downwards.
TACCAACATGTATTTAGCGATATTTTTCTGATATTACTAGGTTGCATCGCTTTTAACAGTGAAACGATTGACTGTGGGACTTAATTGAACTGATTTTGGACTTTGACCTTATAAATGTGATAAATGAGACAATTGGACTCCAAGAAATAACATTCTTCTTAATTTGACATGATTGCTGGAACTCAGCGATTACACTGGGCGCTGTGGTAGCGCTTTATTTAAAAATTTAGATAAATAAGTCATTTTTTACTGTGGGACCAATCCTAGCCGTTAGCGCGCGCTGAAGAAATAGAGACAGTTTCAAAAACTACATTTCATTGACTTTCTAACGGTATCAGTCCGTTTGAGTTACAACGGTTGCGTCACATATTCGTACCAACATGTATTTAGCGATATTTTTCTGATATTACTAGGTTGCATCGCTTTTAACAGTGAAACGATTGACTGTGGGACTTAATTGAACTGATTTTGGACTTTGACCTTATAAATGTGATAAATGAGACAATTGGACTCCAAGAAATAACATTCTTCTTAATTTGACATGATTGCTGGAACTCAGCAATTACACTGGGCGCTGTGGTAGCGCTTTATTTAAAAATTTAGATAAATAAGTCATTTTTTACTGTGGGACCAATCCTAGCCGTTAGCGCGCTGAAGAAATAGAGACAGTTTCAAAAACTACATTTCATTGACTTTCTAACGGTATCAGTCCGTTTGAGTTACAACGGTTGCGTCACATATTCGTACCAACATGTATTTAGCGATATTTTTCTGATATTACTAGGTTGCATCGCTTTTAACAGTGAAACGATTGACTGTGGGACTTAATTGAACTGATTTTGGACTTTGACCTTATAAATGTGATAAATGAGACAATTGGACTCCAAGAAATAACATTCTTCTTAATTTGACATGATTGCTGGAACTCAGCGATTACACTGGGCGCTGTGGTAGCGCTTTATTTAAAAATTTAGATAAATAAGTCATTTTTTACTGTGGGACCAATCCTAGCCGTTAGCGCGCGCTGAAGAAATAGAGACAGTTTCAAAAACTACATTTCATTGACTTTCTAACGGTATCAGTCCGTTTGAGTTACAACGGTTGCGTCACATATTCGTACCAACATGTATTTAGCGATATTTTTCTGATATTACTAGGTTGCATCGCTTTTAACAGTGAAACGATTGACTGTGGGACTTAATTGAACTGATTTTGGACTTTGACCTTATAAATGTGATAAATGAGACAATTGGACTCCAAGAAATAACATTCTTCTTAATTTGACATGATTGCTGGAACTCAGCGATTACACTGGGCGCTGTGGTAGCGCTTTATTTAAAAATTTAGATAAATAAGTCATTTTTTACTGTGGGACCAATCCTAGCCGTTAGCGCGCGCTGAAGAAATAGAGACAGTTTCAAAAACTACATTTCATTGACTTTCTAACGGTATCAGTCCGTTTGAGTTACAACGGTTGCGTCACATATTCGTACCAACATGTATTTAGCGATATTTTTCTGATATTACTAGGTTGCATCGCTTTTAACAGTGAAACGATTGACTGTGGGACTTAATTGAACTGATTTTGGACTTTGACCTTATAAATGTGATAAATGAGACAATTGGACTCCAAGAAATAACATTCTTCTTAATTTGACATGATTGCTGGAACTCAGCGATTACACTGGGCGCTGTGGTAGCGCTTTATTTAAAAATTTAGATAAATAAGTCATTTTTTACTGTGGGACCAATCCTAGCCGTTAGCGCGCGCTGAAGAAATAGAGACAGTTTCAAAAACTACATTTCATTGACTTTCTAACGGTATCATCCGTTTGAGTTACAACGGTTGCGTCACATATTCGTACCAACATGTATTTAGCGATATTTTTCTGATATTACTAGGTTGCATCGCTTTTAACAGTGAAACGATTGACTGTGGGACTTAATTGAACTGATTTTGGACTTTGACCTTATAAATGTGATAAATGAGACAATTGGACTCCAAGAAATAACATTCTTCTTAATTTGACATGATTGCTGGAACTCAGCGATTACACTGGGCGCTGTGGTAGCGCTTTATTTAAAAATTTAGATAAATAAGTCATTTTTTACTGTGGGACCAATCCTAGCCGTTAGCGCGCGCTGAAGAAATAGAGACAGTTTCAAAAACTACATTTCATTGACTTTCTAACGGTATCATCCGTTTGAGTTACAACGGTTGCGTCACATATTCGTACCAACATGTATTTAGCGATATTTTTCTGATATTACTAGGTTGCATCGCTTTTAACAGTGAAACGATTGACTGTGGGACTTAATTGAACTGATTTTGGACTTTGACCTTATAAATGTGATAAATGAGACAATTGGACTCCAAGAAATAACATTCTTCTTAATTTGACATGATTGCTGGAACTCAGCGATTACACTGGGCGCTGTGGTAGCGCTTTATTTAAAATTTAGATAAATAAGTCATTTTTTACTGTGGGACCAATCCTAGCCGTTAGCGCGCGCTGAAGAAATAGAGACAGTTTCAAAAACTACATTTCATTGACTTTCTAACGGTATCAGTCCGTTTGAGTTACAACGGTTGCGTCACATATTCGTACCAACATGTATTTAGCGATATTTTTCTGATATTACTAGGTTGCATCGCTTTTAACAGTGAAACGATTGACTGTGGGACTTAATTGAACTGATTTTGGACTTTGACCTTATAAATGTGATAAATGAGACAATTGGACTCCAAGAAATAACATTCTTCTTAATTTGACATGATTGCTGGAACTCAGCGATTACACTGGGCGCTGTGGTAGCGCTTTATTTAAAAATTTAGATAAATAAGTCATTTTTTACTGTGGGACCAATCCTAGCCGTTAGCGCGCGCTGAAGAAATAGAGACAGTTTCAAAAACTACATTTCATTGACTTTCTAACGGTATCAGTCCGTTTGAGTTACAACGGTTGCGTCACATATTCGTACCAACATGTATTTAGCGATATTTTTCTGATATTACTAGGTTGCATCGCTTTTAACAGTGAAACGATTGACTGTGGGACTTAATTGAACTGATTTTGGACTTTGACCTTATAAATGTGATAAATGAGACAATTGGACTCCAAGAAATAACATTCTTCTTAATTTGACATGATTGCTGGAACTCAGCGATTACACTGGGCGCTGTGGTAGCGCTTTATTTAAAAATTTAGATAAATAAGTCATTTTTTACTGTGGGACCAATCCTAGCCGTTAGCGCGCGCTGAAGAAATAGAGACAGTTTCAAAAACTACATTTCATTGACTTTCTAACGGTATCAGTCCGTTTGAGTTACAACGGTTGCGTCACATATTCGTACCAACATGTATTTAGCGATATTTTTCTGATATTACTAGGTTGCATCGCTTTTAACAGTGAAACGATTGACTGTGGGACTTAATTGAACTGATTTTGGACTTTGACCTTATAAATGTGATAAATGAGACAATTGGACTCCAAGAAATAACATTCTTCTTAATTTGACATGATTGCTGGAACTCAGCGATTACACTGGGCGCTGTGGTAGCGCTTTATTTAAAAATTTAGATAAATAAGTCATTTTTTACTGTGGGACCAATCCTAGCCGTTAGCGCGCGCTGAAGAAATAGAGACAGTTTCAAAAACTACATTTCATTGACTTTCTAACGGTATCATCCGTTTGAGTTACAACGGTTGCGTCACATATTCGTACCAACATGTATTTAGCGATATTTTTCTGATATTACTAGGTTGCATCGCTTTTAACAGTGAAACGATTGACTGTGGGACTTAATTGAACTGATTTTGGACTTTGACCTTATAAATGTGATAAATGAGACAATTGGACTCCAAGAAATAACATTCTTCTTAATTTGACATGATTGCTGGAACTCAGCGATTACACTGGGCGCTGTGGTAGCGCTTTATTTAAAAATTTAGATAAATAAGTCATTTTTTACTGTGGGACCAATCCTAGCCGTTAGCGCGCGCTGAAGAAATAGAGACAGTTTCAAAAACTACATTTCATTGACTTTCTAACGGTATCAGTCCGTTTGAGTTACAACGGTTGCGTCACATATTCGTACCAACATGTATTTAGCGATATTTTTCTGATATTACTAGGTTGCATCGCTTTTAACAGTGAAACGATTGACTGTGGGACTTAATTGAACTGATTTTGGACTTTGACCTTATAAATGTGATAAATGAGACAATTGGACTCCAAGAAATAACATTCTTCTTAATTTGACATGATTGCTGGAACTCAGCGATTACACTGGGCGCTGTGGTAGCGCTTTATTTAAAAATTTAGATAAATAAGTCATTTTTTACTGTGGGACCAATCCTAGCCGTTAGCGCGCGCTGAAGAAATAGAGACAGTTTCAAAAACTACATTTCATTGACTTTCTAACGGTATCATCCGTTTGAGTTACAACGGTTGCGTCACATATTCGTACCAACATGTATTTAGCGATATTTTTCTGATATTACTAGGTTGCATCGCTTTTAACAGTGAAACGATTGACTGTGGGACTTAATTGAACTGATTTTGGACTTTGACCTTATAAATGTGATAAATGAGACAATTGGACTCCAAGAAATAACATTCTTCTTAATTTGACATGATTGCTGGAACTCAGCGATTACACTGGGCGCTGTGGTAGCGCTTTATTTAAAAATTTAGATAAATAAGTCATTTTTTACTGTGGGACCAATCCTAGCCGTTAGCGCGCGCTGAAGAAATAGAGACAGTTTCAAAAACTACATTTCATTGACTTTCTAACGGTATCATCCGTTTGAGTTACAACGGTTGCGTCACATATTCGTACCAACATGTATTTAGCGATATTTTTCTGATATTACTAGGTTGCATCGCTTTTAACAGTGAAACGATTGACTGTGGGACTTAATTGAACTGATTTTGGACTTTGACCTTATAAATGTGATAAATGAGACAATTGGACTCCAAGAAATAACATTCTTCTTAATTTGACATGATTGCTGGAACTCAGCGATTACACTGGGCGCTGTGGTAGCGCTTTATTTAAAAATTTAGATAAATAAGTCATTTTTTACTGTGGGACCAATCCTAGCCGTTAGCGCGCGCTGAAGAAATAGAGACAGTTTCAAAAACTACATTTCATTGACTTTCTAACGGTATCAAGTCCGTTTGAGTTACAACGGTTGCGTCACATATTCGTACCAACATGTATTTAGCGATATTTTTCTGATATTACTAGGTTGCATCGCTTTTAACAGTGAAACGATTGACTGTGGGACTTAATTGAACTGATTTTGGACTTTGACCTTATAAATGTGATAAATGAGACAATTGGACTCCAAGAAATAACATTCTTCTTAATTTGACATGATTGCTGGAACTCAGCGATTACACTGGGCGCTGTGGTAGCGCTTTATTTAAAAATTTAGATAAATAAGTCATTTTTTACTGTGGGACCAATCCTAGCCGTTAGCGCGCGCTGAAGAAATAGAGACAGTTTCAAAAACTACATTTCATTGACTTTCTAACGGTATCATCCGTTTGAGTTACAACGGTTGCGTCACATATTCGTACCAACATGTATTTAGCGATATTTTTCTGATATTACTAGGTTGCATCGCTTTTAACAGTGAAACGATTGACTGTGGGACTTAATTGAACTGATTTTGGACTTTGACCTTATAAATGTGATAAATGAGACAATTGGACTCCAAGAAATAACATTCTTCTTAATTTGACATGATTGCTGGAACTCAGCGATTACACTGGGCGCTGTGGTAGCGCTTTATTTAAAAATTTAGATAAATAAGTCATTTTTTACTGTGGGACCAATCCTAGCCGTTAGCGCGCGCTGAAGAAATAGAGACAGTTTCAAAAACTACATTTCATTGACTTTCTAACGGTATCAGTCCGTTTGAGTTACAACGGTTGCGTCACATATTCGTACCAACATGTATTTAGCGATATTTTTCTGATATTACTAGGTTGCATCGCTTTTAACAGTGAAACGATTGACTGTGGGACTTAATTGAACTGATTTTGGACTTTGACCTTATAAATGTGATAAATGAGACAATTGGACTCCAAGAAATAACATTCTTCTTAATTTGACATGATTGCTGGAACTCAGCGATTACACTGGGCGCTGTGGTAGCGCTTTATTTAAAAATTTAGATAAATAAGTCATTTTTTACTGTGGGACCAATCCTAGCCGTTAGCGCGCGCTGAAGAAATAGAGACAGTTTCAAAAACTACATTTCATTGACTTTCTAACGGTATCATCCGTTTGAGTTACAACGGTTGCGTCACATATTCGTACCAACATGTATTTAGCGATATTTTTCTGATATTACTAGGTTGCATCGCTTTTAACAGTGAAACGATTGACTGTGGGACTTAATTGAACTGATTTTGGACTTTGACCTTATAAATGTGATAAATGAGACAATTGGACTCCAAGAAATAACATTCTTCTTAATTTGACATGATTGCTGGAACTCAGCGATTACACTGGGCGCTGTGGTAGCGCTTTATTTAAAAATTTAGATAAATAAGTCATTTTTTACTGTGGGACCAATCCTAGCCGTTAGCGCGCGCTGAAGAAATAGAGACAGTTTCAAAAACTACATTTCATTGACTTTCTAACGGTATCAGTCCGTTTGAGTTACAACGGTTGCGTCACATATTCGTACCAACATGTATTTAGCGATATTTTTCTGATATTACTAGGTTGCATCGCTTTTAACAGTGAAACGATTGACTGTGGGACTTAATTGAACTGATTTTGGACTTTGACCTTATAAATGTGATAAATGAGACAATTGGACTCCAAGAAATAACATTCTTCTTAATTTGACATGATTGCTGGAACTCAGCGATTACACTGGGCGCTGTGGTAGCGCTTTATTTAAAAATTTAGATAAATAAGTCATTTTTTACTGTGGGACCAATCCTAGCCGTTAGCGCGCGCTGAAGAAATAGAGACAGTTTCAAAAACTACATTTCATTGACTTTCTAACGGTATCAGTCCGTTTGAGTTACAACGGTTGCGTCACATATTCGTACCAACATGTATTTAGCGATATTTTTCTGATATTACTAGGTTGCATCGCTTTTAACAGTGAAACGATTGACTGTGGGACTTAATTGAACTGATTTTGGACTTTGACCTTATAAATGTGATAAATGAGACAATTGGACTCCAAGAAATAACATTCTTCTTAATTTGACATGATTGCTGGAACTCAGCGATTACACTGGGCGCTGTGGTAGCGCTTTATTTAAAAATTTAGATAAATAAGTCATTTTTTACTGTGGGACCAATCCTAGCCGTTAGCGCGCGCTGAAGAAATAGAGACAGTTTCAAAAACTACATTTCATTGACTTTCTAACGGTATCAGTCCGTTTGAGTTACAACGGTTGCGTCACATATTCGTACCAACATGTATTTAGCGATATTTTTCTGATATTACTAGGTTGCATCGCTTTTAACAGTGAAACGATTGACTGTGGGACTTAATTGAACTGATTTTGGACTTTGACCTTATAAATGTGATAAATGAGACAATTGGACTCCAAGAAATAACATTCTTCTTAATTTGACATGATTGCTGGAACTCAGCGATTACACTGGGCGCTGTGGTAGCGCTTTATTTAAAAATTTAGATAAATAAGTCATTTTTTACTGTGGGACCAATCCTAGCCGTTAGCGCGCGCTGAAGAAATAGAGACAGTTTCAAAAACTACATTTCATTGACTTTCTAACGGTATCAGTCCGTTTGAGTTACAACGGTTGCGTCACATATTCGTACCAACATGTATTTAGCGATATTTTTCTGATATTACTAGGTTGCATCGCTTTTAACAGTGAAACGATTGACTGTGGGACTTAATTGAACTGATTTTGGACTTTGACCTTATAAATGTGATAAATGAGACAATTGGACTCCAAGAAATAACATTCTTCTTAATTTGACATGATTGCTGGAACTCAGCATTACACTGGGCGCTGTGGTAGCGCTTTATTTAAAAATTTAGATAAATAAGTCATTTTTTACTGTGGGACCAATCCTAGCCGTTAGCGCGCGCTGAAGAAATAGAGACAGTTTCAAAAACTACATTTCATTGACTTTCTAACGGTATCAATCCGTTTGAGTTACAACGGTTGCGTCACATATTCGTACCAACATGTATTTAGCGATATTTTTCTGATATTACTAGGTTGCATCGCTTTTAACAGTGAAACGATTGACTGTGGGACTTAATTGAACTGATTTTGGACTTTGACCTTATAAATGTGATAAATGAGACAATTGGACTCCAAGAAATAACATTCTTCTTAATTTGACATGATTGCTGGAACTCAGCGATTACACTGGGCGCTGTGGTAGCGCTTTATTTAAAAATTTAGATAAATAAGTCATTTTTTACTGTGGGACCAATCCTAGCCGTTAGCGCGCGCTGAAGAAATAGAGACAGTTTCAAAAACTACATTTCATTGACTTTCTAACGGTATCAGTCCGTTTGAGTTACAACGGTTGCGTCACATATTCGTACCAACATGTATTTAGCGATATTTTTCTGATATTACTAGGTTGCATCGCTTTTAACAGTGAAACGATTGACTGTGGGACTTAATTGAACTGATTTTGGACTTTGACCTTATAAATGTGATAAATGAGACAATTGGACTCCAAGAAATAACATTCTTCTTAATTTGACATGATTGCTGGAACTCAGCGATTACACTGGGCGCTGTGGTAGCGCTTTATTTAAAAATTTAGATAAATAAGTCATTTTTTACTGTGGGACCAATCCTAGCCGTTAGCGCGCGCTGAAGAAATAGAGACAGTTTCAAAAACTACATTTCATTGACTTTCTAACGGTATCAGTCCGTTTGAGTTACAACGGTTGCGTCACATATTCGTACCAACATGTATTTAGCGATATTTTTCTGATATTACTAGGTTGCATCGCTTTTAACAGTGAAACGATTGACTGTGGGACTTAATTGAACTGATTTTGGACTTTGACCTTATAAATGTGATAAATGAGACAATTGGACTCCAAGAAATAACATTCTTCTTAATTTGACATGATTGCTGGAACTCAGCGATTACACTGGGCGCTGTGGTAGCGCTTTATTTAAAAATTTAGATAAATAAGTCATTTTTTACTGTGGGACCAATCCTAGCCGTTAGCGCGCGCTGAAGAAATAGAGACAGTTTCAAAAACTACATTTCATTGACTTTCTAACGGTATCAGTCCGTTTGAGTTACAACGGTTGCGTCACATATTCGTACCAACATGTATTTAGCGATATTTTTCTGATATTACTAGGTTGCATCGCTTTTAACAGTGAAACGATTGACTGTGGGACTTAATTGAACTGATTTTGGACTTTGACCTTATAAATGTGATAAATGAGACAATTGGACTCCAAGAAATAACATTCTTCTTAATTTGACATGATTGCTGGAACTCAGCGATTACACTGGGCGCTGTGGTAGCGCTTTATTTAAAAATTTAGATAAATAAGTCATTTTTTACTGTGGGACCAATCCTAGCCGTTAGCGCGCGCTGAAGAAATAGAGACAGTTTCAAAAACTACATTTCATTGACTTTCTAACGGTATCAGTCCGTTTGAGTTACAACGGTTGCGTCACATATTCGTACCAACATGTATTTAGCGATATTTTTCTGATATTACTAGGTTGCATCGCTTTTAACAGTGAAACGATTGACTGTGGGACTTAATTGAACTGATTTTGGACTTTGACCTTATAAATGTGATAAATGAGACAATTGGACTCCAAGAAATAACATTCTTCTTAATTTGACATGATTGCTGGAACTCAGCGATTACACTGGGCGCTGTGGTAGCGCTTTATTTAAAAATTTAGATAAATAAGTCATTTTTTACTGTGGGACCAATCCTAGCCGTTAGCGCGCGCTGAAGAAATAGAGACAGTTTCAAAAACTACATTTCATTGACTTTCTAACGGTATCAGTCCGTTTGAGTTACAACGGTTGCGTCACATATTCGTACCAACATGTATTTAGCGATATTTTTCTGATATTACTAGGTTGCATCGCTTTTAACAGTGAAACGATTGACTGTGGGACTTAATTGAACTGATTTTGGACTTTGACCTTATAAATGTGATAAATGAGACAATTGGACTCCAAGAAATAACATTCTTCTTAATTTGACATGATTGCTGGAACTCAGCGATTACACTGGGCGCTGTGGTAGCGCTTTATTTAAAAATTTAGATAAATAAGTCATTTTTTACTGTGGGACCAATCCTAGCCGTTAGCGCGCGCTGAAGAAATAGAGACAGTTTCAAAAACTACATTTCATTGACTTTCTAACGGTATCAATCCGTTTGAGTTACAACGGTTGCGTCACATATTCGTACCAACATGTATTTAGCGATATTTTTCTGATATTACTAGGTTGCATCGCTTTTAACAGTGAAACGATTGACTGTGGGACTTAATTGAACTGATTTTGGACTTTGACCTTATAAATGTGATAAATGAGACAATTGGACTCCAAGAAATAACATTCTTCTTAATTTGACATGATTGCTGGAACTCAGCGATTACACTGGGCGCTGTGGTAGCGCTTTATTTAAAAATTTAGATAAATAAGTCATTTTTTACTGTGGGACCAATCCTAGCCGTTAGCGCGCGCTGAAGAAATAGAGACAGTTTCAAAAACTACATTTCATTGACTTTCTAACGGTATCAATCCGTTTGAGTTACAACGGTTGCGTCACATATTCGTACCAACATGTATTTAGCGATATTTTTCTGATATTACTAGGTTGCATCGCTTTTAACAGTGAAACGATTGACTGTGGGACTTAATTGAACTGATTTTGGACTTTGACCTTATAAATGTGATAAATGAGACAATTGGACTCCAAGAAATAACATTCTTCTTAATTTGACATGATTGCTGGAACTCAGCGATTACACTGGGCGCTGTGGTAGCGCTTTATTTAAAAATTTAGATAAATAAGTCATTTTTTACTGTGGGACCAATCCTAGCCGTTAGCGCGCGCTGAAGAAATAGAGACAGTTTCAAAAACTACATTTCATTGACTTTCTAACGGTATCAGTCCGTTTGAGTTACAACGGTTGCGTCACATATTCGTACCAACATGTATTTAGCGATATTTTTCTGATATTACTAGGTTGCATCGCTTTTAACAGTGAAACGATTGACTGTGGGACTTAATTGAACTGATTTTGGACTTTGACCTTATAAATGTGATAAATGAGACAATTGGACTCCAAGAAATAACATTCTTCTTAATTTGACATGATTGCTGGAACTCAGCGATTACACTGGGCGCTGTGGTAGCGCTTTATTTAAAAATTTAGATAAATAAGTCATTTTTTACTGTGGGACCAATCCTAGCCGTTAGCGCGCGCTGAAGAAATAGAGACAGTTTCAAAAACTACATTTCATTGACTTTCTAACGGTATCAGTCCGTTTGAGTTACAACGGTTGCGTCACATATTCGTACCAACATGTATTTAGCGATATTTTTCTGATATTACTAGGTTGCATCGCTTTTAACAGTGAAACGATTGACTGTGGGACTTAATTGAACTGATTTTGGACTTTGACCTTATAAATGTGATAAATGAGACAATTGGACTCCAAGAAATAACATTCTTCTTAATTTGACATGATTGCTGGAACTCAGCGATTACACTGGGCGCTGTGGTAGCGCTTTATTTAAAAATTTAGATAAATAAGTCATTTTTTACTGTGGGACCAATCCTAGCCGTTAGCGCGCGCTGAAGAAATAGAGACAGTTTCAAAAACTACATTTCATTGACTTTCTAACGGTATCAATCCGTTTGAGTTACAACGGTTGCGTCACATATTCGTACCAACATGTATTTAGCGATATTTTTCTGATATTACTAGGTTGCATCGCTTTTAACAGTGAAACGATTGACTGTGGGACTTAATTGAACTGATTTTGGACTTTGACCTTATAAATGTGATAAATGAGACAATTGGACTCCAAGAAATAACATTCTTCTTAATTTGACATGATTGCTGGAACTCAGCGATTACACTGGGCGCTGTGGTAGCGCTTTATTTAAAAATTTAGATAAATAAGTCATTTTTTACTGTGGGACCAATCCTAGCCGTTAGCGCGCGCTGAAGAAATAGAGACAGTTTCAAAAACTACATTTCATTGACTTTCTAACGGTATCAGTCCGTTTGAGTTACAACGGTTGCGTCACATATTCGTACCAACATGTATTTAGCGATATTTTTCTGATATTACTAGGTTGCATCGCTTTTAACAGTGAAACGATTGACTGTGGGACTTAATTGAACTGATTTTGGACTTTGACCTTATAAATGTGATAAATGAGACAATTGGACTCCAAGAAATAACATTCTTCTTAATTTGACATGATTGCTGGAACTCAGCGATTACACTGGGCGCTGTGGTAGCGCTTTATTTAAAAATTTAGATAAATAAGTCATTTTTTACTGTGGGACCAATCCTAGCCGTTAGCGCGCGCTGAAGAAATAGAGACAGTTTCAAAAACTACATTTCATTGACTTTCTAACGGTATCAGTCCGTTTGAGTTACAACGGTTGCGTCACATATTCGTACCAACATGTATTTAGCGATATTTTTCTGATATTACTAGGTTGCATCGCTTTTAACAGTGAAACGATTGACTGTGGGACTTAATTGAACTGATTTTGGACTTTGACCTTATAAATGTGATAAATGAGACAATTGGACTCCAAGAAATAACATTCTTCTTAATTTGACATGATTGCTGGAACTCAGCGATTACACTGGGCGCTGTGGTAGCGCTTTATTTAAAAATTTAGATAAATAAGTCATTTTTTACTGTGGGACCAATCCTAGCCGTTAGCGCGCGCTGAAGAAATAGAGACAGTTTCAAAAACTACATTTCATTGACTTTCTAACGGTATCATCCGTTTGAGTTACAACGGTTGCGTCACATATTCGTACCAACATGTATTTAGCGATATTTTTCTGATATTACTAGGTTGCATCGCTTTTAACAGTGAAACGATTGACTGTGGGACTTAATTGAACTGATTTTGGACTTTGACCTTATAAATGTGATAAATGAGACAATTGGACTCCAAGAAATAACATTCTTCTTAATTTGACATGATTGCTGGAACTCAGCGATTACACTGGGCGCTGTGGTAGCGCTTTATTTAAAAATTTAGATAAATAAGTCATTTTTTACTGTGGGACCAATCCTAGCCGTTAGCGCGCGCTGAAGAAATAGAGACAGTTTCAAAAACTACATTTCATTGACTTTCTAACGGTATCAAGTCCGTTTGAGTTACAACGGTTGCGTCACATATTCGTACCAACATGTATTTAGCGATATTTTTCTGATATTACTAGGTTGCATCGCTTTTAACAGTGAAACGATTGACTGTGGGACTTAATTGAACTGATTTTGGACTTTGACCTTATAAATGTGATAAATGAGACAATTGGACTCCAAGAAATAACATTCTTCTTAATTTGACATGATTGCTGGAACTCAGCGATTACACTGGGCGCTGTGGTAGCGCTTTATTTAAAAATTTAGATAAATAAGTCATTTTTTACTGTGGGACCAATCCTAGCCGTTAGCGCGCGCTGAAGAAATAGAGACAGTTTCAAAAACTACATTTCATTGACTTTCTAACGGTATCATCCGTTTGAGTTACAACGGTTGCGTCACATATTCGTACCAACATGTATTTAGCGATATTTTTCTGATATTACTAGGTTGCATCGCTTTTAACAGTGAAACGATTGACTGTGGGACTTAATTGAACTGATTTTGGACTTTGACCTTATAAATGTGATAAATGAGACAATTGGACTCCAAGAAATAACATTCTTCTTAATTTGACATGATTGCTGGAACTCAGCGATTACACTGGGCGCTGTGGTAGCGCTTTATTTAAAATTTAGATAAATAAGTCATTTTTTACTGTGGGACCAATCCTAGCCGTTAGCGCGCGCTGAAGAAATAGAGACAGTTTCAAAAACTACATTTCATTGACTTTCTAACGGTATCAATCCGTTTGAGTTACAACGGTTGCGTCACATATTCGTACCAACATGTATTTAGCGATATTTTTCTGATATTACTAGGTTGCATCGCTTTTAACAGTGAAACGATTGACTGTGGGACTTAATTGAACTGATTTTGGACTTTGACCTTATAAATGTGATAAATGAGACAATTGGACTCCAAGAAATAACATTCTTCTTAATTTGACATGATTGCTGGAACTCAGCGATTACACTGGGCGCTGTGGTAGCGCTTTATTTAAAAATTTAGATAAATAAGTCATTTTTTACTGTGGGACCAATCCTAGCCGTTAGCGCGCGCTGAAGAAATAGAGACAGTTTCAAAAACTACATTTCATTGACTTTCTAACGGTATCAATCCGTTTGAGTTACAACGGTTGCGTCACATATTCGTACCAACATGTATTTAGCGATATTTTTCTGATATTACTAGGTTGCATCGCTTTTAACAGTGAAACGATTGACTGTGGGACTTAATTGAACTGATTTTGGACTTTGACCTTATAAATGTGATAAATGAGACAATTGGACTCCAAGAAATAACATTCTTCTTAATTTGACATGATTGCTGGAACTCAGCGATTACACTGGGCGCTGTGGTAGCGCTTTATTTAAAAATTTAGATAAATAAGTCATTTTTTACTGTGGGACCAATCCTAGCCGTTAGCGCGCGCTGAAGAAATAGAGACAGTTTCAAAAACTACATTTCATTGACTTTCTAACGGTATCAATCCGTTTGAGTTACAACGGTTGCGTCACATATTCGTACCAACATGTATTTAGCGATATTTTTCTGATATTACTAGGTTGCATCGCTTTTAACAGTGAAACGATTGACTGTGGGACTTAATTGAACTGATTTTGGACTTTGACCTTATAAATGTGATAAATGAGACAATTGGACTCCAAGAAATAACATTCTTCTTAATTTGACATGATTGCTGGAACTCAGCGATTACACTGGGCGCTGTGGTAGCGCTTTATTTAAAAATTTAGATAAATAAGTCATTTTTTACTGTGGGACCAATCCTAGCCGTTAGCGCGCGCTGAAGAAATAGAGACAGTTTCAAAAACTACATTTCATTGACTTTCTAACGGTATCAATCCGTTTGAGTTACAACGGTTGCGTCACATATTCGTACCAACATGTATTTAGCGATATTTTTCTGATATTACTAGGTTGCATCGCTTTTAACAGTGAAACGATTGACTGTGGGACTTAATTGAACTGATTTTGGACTTTGACCTTATAAATGTGATAAATGAGACAATTGGACTCCAAGAAATAACATTCTTCTTAATTTGACATGATTGCTGGAACTCAGCGATTACACTGGGCGCTGTGGTAGCGCTTTATTTAAAAATTTAGATAAATAAGTCATTTTTTACTGTGGGACCAATCCTAGCCGTTAGCGCGCGCTGAAGAAATAGAGACAGTTTCAAAAACTACATTTCATTGACTTTCTAACGGTATCAATCCGTTTGAGTTACAACGGTTGCGTCACATATTCGTACCAACATGTATTTAGCGATATTTTTCTGATATTACTAGGTTGCATCGCTTTTAACAGTGAAACGATTGACTGTGGGACTTAATTGAACTGATTTTGGACTTTGACCTTATAAATGTGATAAATGAGACAATTGGACTCCAAGAAATAACATTCTTCTTAATTTGACATGATTGCTGGAACTCAGCGATTACACTGGGCGCTGTGGTAGCGCTTTATTTAAAAATTTAGATAAATAAGTCATTTTTTACTGTGGGACCAATCCTAGCCGTTAGCGCGCGCTGAAGAAATAGAGACAGTTTCAAAAACTACATTTCATTGACTTTCTAACGGTATCAATCCGTTTGAGTTACAACGGTTGCGTCACATATTCGTACCAACATGTATTTAGCGATATTTTTCTGATATTACTAGGTTGCATCGCTTTTAACAGTGAAACGATTGACTGTGGGACTTAATTGAACTGATTTTGGACTTTGACCTTATAAATGTGATAAATGAGACAATTGGACTCCAAGAAATAACATTCTTCTTAATTTGACATGATTGCTGGAACTCAGCGATTACACTGGGCGCTGTGGTAGCGCTTTATTTAAAAATTTAGATAAATAAGTCATTTTTTACTGTGGGACCAATCCTAGCCGTTAGCGCGCGCTGAAGAAATAGAGACAGTTTCAAAAACTACATTTCATTGACTTTCTAACGGTATCAATCCGTTTGAGTTACAACGGTTGCGTCACATATTCGTACCAACATGTATTTAGCGATATTTTTCTGATATTACTAGGTTGCATCGCTTTTAACAGTGAAACGATTGACTGTGGGACTTAATTGAACTGATTTTGGACTTTGACCTTATAAATGTGATAAATGAGACAATTGGACTCCAAGAAATAACATTCTTCTTAATTTGACATGATTGCTGGAACTCAGCGATTACACTGGGCGCTGTGGTAGCGCTTTATTTAAAAATTTAGATAAATAAGTCATTTTTTACTGTGGGACCAATCCTAGCCGTTAGCGCGCGCTGAAGAAATAGAGACAGTTTCAAAAACTACATTTCATTGACTTTCTAACGGTATCAATCCGTTTGAGTTACAACGGTTGCGTCACATATTCGTACCAACATGTATTTAGCGATATTTTTCTGATATTACTAGGTTGCATCGCTTTTAACAGTGAAACGATTGACTGTGGGACTTAATTGAACTGATTTTGGACTTTGACCTTATAAATGTGATAAATGAGACAATTGGACTCCAAGAAATAACATTCTTCTTAATTTGACATGATTGCTGGAACTCAGCGATTACACTGGGCGCTGTGGTAGCGCTTTATTTAAAAATTTAGATAAATAAGTCATTTTTTACTGTGGGACCAATCCTAGCCGTTAGCGCGCGCTGAAGAAATAGAGACAGTTTCAAAAACTACATTTCATTGACTTTCTAACGGTATCAATCCGTTTGAGTTACAACGGTTGCGTCACATATTCGTACCAACATGTATTTAGCGATATTTTTCTGATATTACTAGGTTGCATCGCTTTTAACAGTGAAACGATTGACTGTGGGACTTAATTGAACTGATTTTGGACTTTGACCTTATAAATGTGATAAATGAGACAATTGGACTCCAAGAAATAACATTCTTCTTAATTTGACATGATTGCTGGAACTCAGCGATTACACTGGGCGCTGTGGTAGCGCTTTATTTAAAAATTTAGATAAATAAGTCATTTTTTACTGTGGGACCAATCCTAGCCGTTAGCGCGCGCTGAAGAAATAGAGACAGTTTCAAAAACTACATTTCATTGACTTTCTAACGGTATCAATCCGTTTGAGTTACAACGGTTGCGTCACATATTCGTACCAACATGTATTTAGCGATATTTTTCTGATATTACTAGGTTGCATCGCTTTTAACAGTGAAACGATTGACTGTGGGACTTAATTGAACTGATTTTGGACTTTGACCTTATAAATGTGATAAATGAGACAATTGGACTCCAAGAAATAACATTCTTCTTAATTTGACATGATTGCTGGAACTCAGCGATTACACTGGGCGCTGTGGTAGCGCTTTATTTAAAAATTTAGATAAATAAGTCATTTTTTACTGTGGGACCAATCCTAGCCGTTAGCGCGCGCTGAAGAAATAGAGACAGTTTCAAAAACTACATTTCATTGACTTTCTAACGGTATCATCCGTTTGAGTTACAACGGTTGCGTCACATATTCGTACCAACATGTATTTAGCGATATTTTTCTGATATTACTAGGTTGCATCGCTTTTAACAGTGAAACGATTGACTGTGGGACTTAATTGAACTGATTTTGGACTTTGACCTTATAAATGTGATAAATGAGACAATTGGACTCCAAGAAATAACATTCTTCTTAATTTGACATGATTGCTGGAACTCAGCGATTACACTGGGCGCTGTGGTAGCGCTTTATTTAAAAATTTAGATAAATAAGTCATTTTTTACTGTGGGACCAATCCTAGCCGTTAGCGCGCGCTGAAGAAATAGAGACAGTTTCAAAAACTACATTTCATTGACTTTCTAACGGTATCATCCGTTTGAGTTACAACGGTTGCGTCACATATTCGTACCAACATGTATTTAGCGATATTTTTCTGATATTACTAGGTTGCATCGCTTTTAACAGTGAAACGATTGACTGTGGGACTTAATTGAACTGATTTTGGACTTTGACCTTATAAATGTGATAAATGAGACAATTGGACTCCAAGAAATAACATTCTTCTTAATTTGACATGATTGCTGGAACTCAGCGATTACACTGGGCGCTGTGGTAGCGCTTTATTTAAAAATTTAGATAAATAAGTCATTTTTTACTGTGGGACCAATCCTAGCCGTTAGCGCGCGCTGAAGAAATAGAGACAGTTTCAAAAACTACATTTCATTGACTTTCTAACGGTATCAATCCGTTTGAGTTACAACGGTTGCGTCACATATTCGTACCAACATGTATTTAGCGATATTTTTCTGATATTACTAGGTTGCATCGCTTTTAACAGTGAAACGATTGACTGTGGGACTTAATTGAACTGATTTTGGACTTTGACCTTATAAATGTGATAAATGAGACAATTGGACTCCAAGAAATAACATTCTTCTTAATTTGACATGATTGCTGGAACTCAGCATTACACTGGGCGCTGTGGTAGCGCTTTATTTAAAAATTTAGATAAATAAGTCATTTTTTACTGTGGGACCAATCCTAGCCGTTAGCGCGCGCTGAAGAAATAGAGACAGTTTCAAAAACTACATTTCATTGACTTTCTAACGGTATCAATCCGTTTGAGTTACAACGGTTGCGTCACATATTCGTACCAACATGTATTTAGCGATATTTTTCTGATATTACTAGGTTGCATCGCTTTTAACAGTGAAACGATTGACTGTGGGACTAATTGAACTGATTTTGGACTTTGACCGATTAAAATGAAAATGAGACAATTGGACTCCAAGAAATAACATTCTTCTTAATTTGACATGATTGCTGGAACTCAGCGATTACACTGGGCGCTGTGGTAGCGCTTTATTTAAGAAATTTAGATAAATAAGTCATTTTTTACTGTGGGACCAATCCTAGCCGTTAGCGCGCGCTGAAGAAATAGAGACAGTTTCAAAAACTACATTTCATTGACTTTCTAACGGTATCAATCCGTTTGAGTTACAACGGTTGCGTCACATATTCGTACCAACATGTATTTAGCGATATTTTCTGATATTACTAGGTTGCATCGCTTTTAACAGTGAAACGATTGACTGTGGGACTTAATTGAACTGATTTTGGACTTTGACCTTATAAATTGATAAATGAGACAATTGGACTCCAAGAAATAACATTCTTCTT